>JACXGK010004600.1:0-12912 GCA_016801125.1 Novumbra hubbsi
GCTCCACTCATATAACCGGAGTTACATTCCCGGTAACTTAAGTTTACACAACATCGCCATTTTCATAAACGTGTTGTATATGTTGGCAAAATACATGTACATATTTTTCTCTAAAGCTAACTGAAGCAAATGTTGACAAACTGTGTATAAACGAAACACTATTTACGCGTTATTTAAGCAAATTCAAAAGCTCCCTACAGAATAAATGAACGGTTAAAAGGGAAAAGAACAAGTATGACAGCATATGGCTTGATGTGGATTATGACGCGTCTAATATTTTAGTTGGTAACGCTTGCGCTCTTAGAATTTCGGCCAATCACAGGCACGTTGTCATGAGCGTCTTGCTTAAACTGGTTATTGTCGCACCGTTAGGCATGGTAAGACAAACTATTTTTATTTGTCCTTTTTTATACCAGTATGACTAAGCACATTTTCATATTTTTTAGCAATGACATAAAAATATAGTCTTAACATAGCCTTTTTTATACCAGTATGACTAAGCACATTTTCATATTTTTTAGCTAAAAATATAGTCTTAACATAGTCTTAACTGCCTTGTGCTGAGGGACAGAACAATACCTGCTCAGAAATTTGAGGACTTTACCTTTTGGATATTCTCCTAATGCATTCAGCCACTACACTAGCCTGCCCCACCATTTTACAATAACATATATGAAGGACTGTGTTTACAGTACAGTACAGTAATTGTTTACTTTCAAGATTTCAGTCTCCCTCTAAGTAACATTGGTTCAAATACGTTGTGGAAAAATCCACAACGTACGTTGTGTACAAAATCCATGTGGTCAAATATCGTAACATTCTGACAAGTCAACATCAAGTCTTCAAACTACGTTAGATGGAAATGGGTTTTGTGTGTATTCATGCCACTATAGCATTTGTTCCATCATGGGCAAGACTGCAATGAGTCAAAGATATGTAAATCAATCTTACGGCATTTGCCTGGAGTCATTTTGAGTCTTTTGGACTTGGGCATTGAGCCCATCTCTATTTTAAAGAGAGGTTCTCAAGAGGGAGGTTGTGTGTGCATACTGTAATAAGAACTGTGTTTGTGGTACGGGAAATGACCGATTGCCATTTAGTACACAATCTTCTTTATTTGTTATTGTGCAACATGAAATTCCAACATACTTCAATAAATAGTTACTGAATGCATGCCAATCAATCAAATCTATTTTTTTTTTACTTTTTACATTCACAGATACCCAAACCAGGAAGCAACAAGAAGAAAACAAAGCACAGTTGCTATCTACTCCATAGTAGGCATGTCAGTATTGCTACAGTCTAAATGTTTTTTTATTGTTGAATATCATAGCAATGTAAATCTATAAATATACCAGTTCAAATAAATTACTTGGTTTACCAAGTAATATGCCCACAATTTAAAGATGTTGACACAACAACTAGAGTCTGGGGTATATATTCATAATGAGGACTTGAAATTTGTAAACTTAGTCCTGGATCCTAAAGGAAACCTAATTGAAAGTATCAGAGTAACATTTCTAGACTATAAACGTATCTTTATCCATAAGACGTAATATCTGTACAATCTGTAATATATTTGAATGCTATGTAATCCGTTGAATTCAAGTATAATAAACCGTGACAATACAATTGAGACGGTAGAAAGCCTGTACATTGGGCTTAAAATACCCATGTGTTCAATGTGGTTGCATGAATAATGTGGTTTGTAAATAATAAACACATCTGAATTGGTTTGGTGACAAAATTACATACACAATATATATATATGGACAAAACTATTGGGACACCTACACATTGCACCTACAGGAGCTCTGTTGGAATTATTGGCCAAGAACATTGGTTTAGGTCAGACACTGGTGTTGGACGAGAGGGCTTGGCTGGCAATCTCCTTTCTAGTTCATCCCAAAGGTGTTCGATACGGTCATGCTGGAACAAAAAAGAGACCCTTCCCCAAACTGTTCCCACAAAGTTGCAAGCATTGACATTATACAAAATGTCTTGGCAAGCTGAGGCATTAAAATGTCCCTTCAGTGGAACTAAGGGGCCTAGGCCAACTCCAGAAAAACAACCCTATAGCATTATCCTTCCTCCACCAAACAGTTGGCACAATGCAGTCAGACAGGAAACATTCTCCTGGCATTCACCAAACCCAGACTCATCCATCAGACTGCCAGATAGAGAAGTGTGATTCGTCACTCCACAGAACATCTTTACACCACTCCATCCAACGATTGGCATTGGGCTTGGTGATGTAAGGCTTGCATAAAGCTGCTTGACTATGGAAACCCATGCCATGAAGCTCCAGGCGCAAAAAGTTTTAGTGCTGATGTTAATGCCAGAGGAGGTTTGGAACTCTGCAGTTATTGAGTCATCAGAGCGTTGGTGACTTTTATGCACTATGTGCCACAGCACTCTGCAACCCGTTCAGTAATTTGACGTGGTCAGGCACTTCCTGGCTGAGTTGTTGTGGTTCCTAAACGGTTCCACCTTGCAATAATACCACTTACGGTTGATCGTGGAATGTCTAGAAGGGAAGACATTTGTTGCTATGGTGGCATCCTATTATTGAATTCAATGAGTAATAGATGTGGCCCAACACTTTTTCCCATATAGTGTATATAGAACATTTCAAGGGGTATGACATGAACCCATTACAGAAATTCTTTTAAATATAAATGAAATTATTGTAGCAATTTTGTGGCAAGTAGGATATTTAATTCATTTTAAACATTTTGAGGACAACAAGTTGAATGTCAGAATGAAAGCGATAAACATAAATAGATACCAACTTGTGATTTGTGATTTGCAAATTATTTGGCGGTCACCTGCAGCCATTTTGATCATCTTGAACATGGCCGTTGGTTGACCCCCGCAAATATGGCCAAGACAACTTTGCTCTGTACACAGTCTGTCCAATAATTACGTTCATACAAATACCATTTGATTTCATGTTTGATTTGGGGGTAAATTCTTTTTTAAATTATATATACTTTTACTAACAATGGCATGCTTTAAGTTATCAACTTTTGTCTGTCACAGCCGCCTACATAGCTAAGCGAGGACCTCCCCCATGTTACTCATTGACTAATGTCTACAGTAGGCTACTTTCAACTTACCACTCGAATGTGTACAAATACAATAAAACAATGAAAACTGTAAATAACATCATATAAGAAATTGAAAATAACCTGTGTTGACATATACTATATTTTACAGCAGTGTAGACTAAATGCATGTAGGTAGGTACGTTAAGTGTTTTAAAGTTTAAGAGACAATGTGGGGAGGTTGTGTGATTGAATGAAAAAGCTGGAGGGTGAAGTTGTCATTGGGAGACCAGGGTTTGAATCTTGTTTGTGAATTAGCCCTTTGGAAGGTGTGCCAGCAATGCTGAGTTTTGGGTGTTAATAATTAAAATTGGCTGGCTTGCCTCAACATGTTCTAGCGTTTCCTTGTCTTAGCTTGTATGTCTGTGAGCTCTATCAAGGTGAGAGTGTGTTCTTTCTGACACTTAAGGATTCCGGTATAGACATCCTGATTGAACGAGTGCAATGATTACCTGCTGTGATGTGGGTCCTAAATGATTTGGATCTATACAAATTGGGGGGAAAATAAATTGAGTGCTGCTGGCCAATAGCCAATAGTAGTGGCCAATAGTCACTTAGGCATGTTTGAGTAATTGAACAATAGTGTACATTTTGAATAACATACGGGGAAAAAGAGTGATCTACAAATCAACTTAGCCACATAAATGAGTTGTTGGGCATTATTATTTGTATACGAGTCACAATTAAAGCATACATCATAGTTTTCTTACCCTCATTTTCAGTTAGCCTTCATGACTGTTAAAAGTTTTTGTAAAGATCTTGCAGAAATGTTGAATGATCAATAATGCAACACACTTTGAATCGTGGTATCCGATGTTGGTCAATATATTGACTAGCGTGTTCTGTTGTAATAGCCCAATCATGTGACTGTGCTAAGCCACTATCTGCTACAGGGTGACATTTCTGGTACAGCTCTAGGATCAGCTTCCCATTCTCTGGCCTCATTGAAAATCTAAGGTGCACTTGGCTTTCTTTTGTTACATTGCAGAACTGCAAGTGATAGTTGTAAAAAAATTCTAGAGTGGCGAGGTGTGGCTTGAAGATTGAGGACACATACCAATATATTTCCAATTATTTTGTCTTTGGACATTTCCATTAAAGGCATTGTTTTAATGTAATCATGTTAGTAGGTTTTCATTCTTCCTAATGACCCAGTTGTTCATGACTCCAACTGGGTCATCAGGCTGGACCCGACAACAGTATGTTTACAAAATCCCAAACAATCCCCTATCCATGTTTGAGTCCTCCATGGTCATGTGCTGCTGACGAAACTGCCAAGGGTGACCCACTGAGGTATTCATAAATCTCAGCTTTTCAACAGGCTGTTCAGTTCTTTTATAGCTCAGTGGTTGCACAGCACCGTCTCAACTTAATGTTGAACTATGGTTTAATATGTACTGAACACAAAAAAGAAAACATAACCCTAACACTGTGTGATTATACATTGTGGGTTAAGAAGTGAAGATTGTTCAATATGCAGACCTGTTAATGTTGGTCTATAGGCCAACCATTTAAACAACATTCTATTATTCAACCAAACTGGCCTTAAGACATCATGCGGTTAAGACGAAAATACTGTCCCACCATAACAGCTCTTAAAAAGGACATTATCATCCTGAAGAGCTATGAGTCTTTGGGAAAACATAAGAAATAACATTTGACAGCACTGGGCACGTAACTATTAGTGGGGAATTTGACTTGATTAGCGACTAAGGGCAGTTTCAACCTATACCACACAGCAATGGGTAGGGACTTGACTAAGATCCATTTGTTTTACACGTTCAGCCACCACTCCTACACAGAATGACTAGCAACTAGTGTTCTGGGAAAGCCAACATATTCAACAAAGCAAAAACATTCCGTCCAGTAAAGCAAAAAAACAGCAAAGACATGCTAGTAGGGAGGAGTTATATTTATTGCGTTACATAATCAAATAATCCTCCCGGAGAACCCTCTGGCTTCATTCTGTTCCTGACCTAAACTGATGCTAAGGATATTTATTTTAACCAGATCCGCTTCAGCCACAGCAGCAAAAAACAGAGCCAAATCAATCTGAGTTTACACATACCGTGTAAACCTGCACTAAGTCAATTTGTCCCAGTAGTGTAAAAAGCCCCAAATTAATTTCTTTCCAGCCCAATTACTGAAACTGTAGAAGACTATCAATGAAAAGACAGTAATCAATAGTTTAATCTTGTGTTCATTATCTTTATTCAAATTATAAGGTTGCGGAGATGTTCAGTCGCACAAGTCATCTTTATAAATGCCAGTTGGCCTAAGAAGCTAAAAATGACAGTTTCATTACTTGTAGGAATCTAATTCGGAATCCAGCAACAAAAGCACATTTCTTCCCAGACCGGCGATGGTGTTTAGGTCAAGTAGTAGGCTATTGCAGTTCTAAATAAAATGGCAAGTTTTACATGTCTTAAAAGATTATATGGCACATTTTGGTCCATGTTGGTACTTTCATATTTCATTTAAACATGTATTAAACAAACAAAATACATTTTTCTTTTTAAAACAGGTATTGTAAATGTTTCAGCACAGCATTGACAGCATTTTCTAAACAATTGCAGTGGGGATATTTTTTTTTCCTAAACCATTAACTTCGGTAGAATGCATTTATCAAACCTCTTGTACAGTATCCCTCCTCCCCAACATAGGTGTGGAGTACTTGAACAAGGGTGGCTATGAACATTTACAAGAAGTAGTCAGGGGTGCGTCTAGTCACATGAGGCTCTCCACGTCTTGGAGCTGGGTCAAATTGTAGGCTGAAGGATTAACAGAGAAAATAAATGTAGGTCAGATGACTACCCAGAAAACCAGAATCATTTTTAGCAAATATTGGATGTCAGATCTACCCAATTAGAAACAAAATACTCACAAAGAATATTTAAGGGTGTCATCCAGCTCCATGATGGCTGCCTGGTTGCCACAGCGGTAGCAGTAGTTTGGTGCACTGAAAATTGTGACAACATTTTTGTCATGGCCCCAGTTGTATCCCTGAAGAAAAAAGGTAGAAAAATCTGTCTTATGCATCACTTGCAATACTTCAATATCCAAGCTAACAAATGTGACAGGTCTCAAAACAATAAATAACAAGTGTTTTACAATTTCAAACTTTCACATTTCAAAAGTGCTTAGAAAGAAACTGCACCTCCATAACCAACTGATGGGCACGGGACACAAGGGTGAGTCCATTGGCATGGTTGAAGGTTTCAGAAATGTCCTGTCCAAAGGTATAACCAGCTCCTCTTGGAGAGATGCCCCAGCCACCACGGTCATCTGGGTCTGACCACAAGAGGTCACACATTGGACCCTAAAACAAAAAGGAACAGTTAGTTTCAAAGCCCCTGTTTAATACTCATACTTAACATTTAGAACGCCCCCCTGAGAAACTAAATATCTACCTCGTGCGGGACTTCCTGCAAGCGATCCAGGGCTCGTATGTGATCAAGAGTGTCTATTGAGGGGGACAGGCCTCCATGTAGGCAGAATATCTGAAAATATCAAGTTAAAATTTGGTTTACAAGTTAACAGTTGTTAGTGTGGAAGATTTTAATTAAACATACCTCCATTTAATACACAACTTCCAAATAATTTAAAAGAATTCTCACACAGCAGGCAAAAACCAAACCGAAAATACCTGTCCATCTACAAGTGCAGTTAATGGGAGATAGTCAAACAGGTCAGTGAAAGATTTCCACACGTTCGCGTTGCCATATTTCCTCAAGCACTCGTCATAGAAGCCATACACCTGTGTGATTTGTCTGCTTTCATGGTTTCCTCGCAGAATTGTGATTCGTTCCTGGTACCGAACCTGTAACATTTTCACCAACAGGAAGAAAATCTGTCATCATACAGGTCTAATTGAACATTTTATGATAACTTCAAACCATAAGACACCTGTGTGATCAATGCACTAAAGCATACCTTTAATGTGACGAGAAGTGTGACTGTTTCCACTGAGTAGTAGCCTCTATCAACATAATCCCCCATGAACAGGTAGTTGGTGTCAGGAGATTTCCCCCCAATCTTAAAGAGCTCCATGAGATCATGAAACTGCCCATGAACATCCCCGCAAACTGTGACTGGACATCGCACCTCTTGCACATTTGATTCCTTTGTGAGAATTTCCTTTGCCTGAAAAAACAAGAAGAATGTACATTCATTGTATTTTCAAATGTACCTACATGTCTATATTACTTACAAGAGTATCAGTAAAACCAAGCCCCATCAAACCAATGAAATTACTAGTTTTGGAGCAGCCAGACATTCGTTGGTTTAAAGTACATGTCTCGAATAAGTATAACGTTAACTATAGCTATAGCTATTAATCCTGAAGAAATCATCCATATCGTTTAGTCATTCTCTGTAGGCTTTAGATTCGCAAGGCCCAATTCAAGCTAACGGTAGCTAATCGAATCGGGCTAGTAAAAATGCTTTGAAGCTAGCGAGTTTGCCGTCTACGGACTACAGTATCTACCTTAGCTAACTACCTACAGTAATCGTCGAACAATCATTTCTGATTTAATTTATCGTAACACATGCGTCTGATTACCTTCTCACAAAGACTTCTGACTTGATTCTCCGTCAGTTGCTTGCACTCGTTTAGCTGTTCGATCCATTGGTCTAATTCCTTGGTAAAAGATTTGTCGTCCATGACAGCCGTGGTATCTATGTCTTGATGCTAAAAAATGATTAGCTGGGTTGGCTAGCTAGCTAACGTTACTGTAAAATGACTATTGTTCGGAGCTCCTGTCCCGCCAAACTAAAAAACACAAAACTCTGAATTTATGAACTGTTTACTTTCCAAGCATGGTAAAATATTGAAACGAAAATCTATGTTAAACAGACGATGAGTATTAACCGAAGGGAACGGATTAAAATCCCTCGGCGCGGCGGAATCTTGGGGGCGACGAAGCGCTACTGCTAGCCTAGCTTACAACAATAACATACGGGGTATTGAGGGAGTGTTCTTTATGTTATGCCATTAATTGTGACACAAGAGCCACCTTGTGGTAAAGAAGACTAACCGCACTCAGGGCAAAACTAAGTACGGAAACCAGATAACTTTGTTGAGCATAATTATGTACCAAATATGTTTTTATTGCAATAATTCAAATTCAGTCATGTAATCAAATGTACACATTTTATCACCCATAGGCCACCAATTGTCCTACATTAATCGACAGCAATGCTCTGCAAAAGAACAAAGACATAGCTCATTGACGATCCATAAAATAGAATCATGAAAAAGTTGGCAACCTTTTGTCAAAAAAATCTTATCTTCCTATTTTATTCAAAATAACTTACATTTTGCTAAGTCTATAACAAGTAAGTAAGTATTGTCTATGTGGCCAATTTCACTTCGGAAAAAAATATTAATGTGAAGAGAAACAACCTTTATTATAAAGAATCATTGGTCCAAAGGCTTTTGATTTTTTATGTTTTCAGAAAATCCATTGACCAGCGGAGGGCAACCAAGTAGCTTTAAAAACTTTCATGGTAAGCTATTATTAACCTATTCACTACCGGTCAAAATTATAGAACACACACATTTCTCCAGTTTTTATTGAAATTCAATCAGTTAAAGTCCTGTGAAAAACACAGAAATGGTACAAACTAAACTGTAAACTGCCAGAGGTAAAAAAAAAAAAAAATCAATTGAAATAAAATGAATAATAAAACACAGAAAAATAATGTGCATTTCAAATAAAAGCATTTTTTTCAGAGAACAAATAATTGGTTAACAACTTACAGCTGTTTGAAAAATGCTAGCACTTCTTACAGGTGTCCCAACTTGTGTTGATCAATTAATGTATCTGTATAAATGCAGTGTTGGTCAGGGGTTTATCATACAGGAAGATAATGACCCAAAACATACCTCCAGGCTACATCAGAACTACCTTAGAAATTAACAAGTTGGTTGTCTTTTAATCAGGGAATGGCCATCAGAGTCTCCTGACTTAAACCTTAAATCTGTTTTTCACACAATATTTTATTTCTAATGTAGACAGAATGCCTCAAGTGTGTTACACTGTTATGTCTGCTTAAGGTGGCTACTTTGATGAGTCAAACATTTACATTACATTTTGTTAAACAAAACAATTTCATGATTTTTTTTGTCTCAAGTTCATTATTTGGTCTATGCATTGATTTCATTATAGAGTAAGTAATTTCACTAAAAACTGGAAATATTGTTCGAAACATTTGACCGGTAGTGTACGTCTGTATCAAGTGAGAGGAAATTCTGTCCCTAATAATGCATGTCCGCACTACTTTAACGCTCTAGATAAGAGCGTCTACTAAATTAGTTAAATATAAATTAGCAAGTTCCAGAGGTGGAAGTGGAAAAAGTTGTACATTTAACAGATACCTTATCCAGAGTCACTTACAATAGTGAGTGTATAGTGAATGTATATGGTTATTGCAATAACATGGAGTAAAGCAGGTAGTAATTGCCTTCTAATCTGTGCTGTGATCCCCCTGGTTCTAATATGGTGTCATCGGTATGAAAAGTATACAGATATTTTTGGTCAAGGCATCAGCTTTGCAATTTGTTTTTATAATTCTCTTACAGATTTGTCCTTGAACAACAATAATGCATATTAAAAATGCAAAGGTGCCAGTTAGCACATTTCTTGGCTCCTTAAAAACTGTCAGTGGTGGGTTTTTTTTTCTTGACATTTAGTTATCTACTATTATCAGTACTGTGAAAATCTTCAGATCAGATAATGCTACAGGAAAGGATAACTTTTTTGCAAACATTTATTTTTATCATATCCTGATTCTCAAGTCTTCCGTACAGTTCTATGAGGACATTTTATATAAACCACATAAAGTATTGGTTTAAGCCAAGGTATGTTTATGTGTATAGCACAAACAGGGGCAATTCAAAGTGCTAAACATTAGAAAAATGTTCTGGCATACTAGAAATACATTTTGCACAAAAGACAAAGATTTAAAATGGCAAATATAGTAATAAAAGATTATTAAAAGCCAGAAGAAACAAAGGTTTTTAGCCTATCGTTAAAAGTGTTGGAGCAGGTATAAGATTTTCTGGAGGTGTGTTCCAACTCTGCCTGAAGGGTCTACAGGGTTCACGCTGAGAGAGTAGGTCTGAGATACTTGGCCCTGAACCACTGAGTGATTTGTAGACAAGTGGAAATATCTTAAAATTCAAATGTACAGTGGGGAGAACAAGTATTTGATACACTGCCGATTTTGCAGGTTTTCCTACTTGGGATGTAGAGGTCTGTAGTTTTTATCATAGGTACACTTCAACTGTGAGAGACTGAATCTAAAACCAAATTCCAGAAAATCACATTGTATGATTTCTAAGTAATTAATTTGCATATATAATCAGGGAGCCTGTTTAGTAGAGTGCTGCTGAGATTTTTGTACTTTTGGAAAGTTCTCCCATCGCCACAAGGGGAATGTCATCCCACGGAAGGATTGGATCCCACCAAAACCACCAAACACAGAGGTCTCGACTGAAACAATAATTTTATTATACAGAATAACTGTCTTTAAGTAATACCCAAATACCCTTTTTTAATGGGGCTATTCAGGACAATATCACCTAAGGTCACCAGTTATCCCATAACTGGTACTATCCAAATGATTGGACGTTGTGAGGGGGTAGGTCTAGGCAAAGGTGAATCGTCCTTCCTAGGCGGTGCCTCATCTGAATTCATTGACTAGAGCAATAATGATTGGATTAGGACACCCACCCGAATGCCTTTGTGTCATTAGTGTCATTTTCTTTATTTATTGGTGGTGGCAATAGGCATTGCCGACGTCCCACTCATGCGTTGCGCTGATTCAAACTCCATTGGTTGTTGGAACCCAGTTGAATCTGTGCTGGTTTTCCAGCTCCTCCGGGCCTGTAATCCTTCCTTTAAGAAGTTAGCCCATTGGTAATATTGACACACCTGCTACACAGCACCCCACACTTTACAATCAACATGCAATGACATTTGTGAACTTTGCTATCAAAATACCTCAGATACCCACCAGATAACCAGATAAACAACCACACAAACCACCCAATGTCCTTGTTGAAGGTTTATTGCTTAAGAGTCATTATTTGTAGGAATTCTGAACCTCTGTCAGCGTAACTTTTGGGTTCTTGGTGAAGAATGGTGGTGGTTTCTTCCATTAGAATAAGACTTCTTCCATAAGAATGACGTAGGCCACTGTGTTTTTGGGGACATTCAATGCTGTCTTTTTGTTACCTTTACCCAGATCCATGACGTGACACAATCCTGTCACAAAGCTCTACAAACATTTCCTTTTACCTCATAGCTTGTTTTTGTTTGCCCTGACTTATGATAAATTGGATTATCTTTCAATAAATCAATGAATTTAATTAGACTTTTGCTCAAATATCTGTGTTCAAACATGTAGAAAAAGCCAGCATTTCAAGGGGTTTCCATTTAAACATGACCACAGATTTATTTTAAACACACTGTAGACAGGTGAGATAGAGGGAAAATATAATCTTACTCAAGATGGGAAAACTTGGTCAAGAAGCCCAGAGTGGGCAACCTCTACTCCAGAGAAATACTCTTGAAGGTCATGTAACACTAGGACACCTTTACCTTGAGAAAATGTATCTGTGTGTTTACTCTTCATTTATCTATACTGTGTTAAACTGAACAGAATTTTTTCTTAAAAGGTTCAGAGAATCCTCATAAGTCTCAGTACACAAGGCACATCGCAGCAAAGCGATATTGAATGGCTGTGATCTTTGTGCCCACAATCGGCACTGAACTACAAACAGACACGGTTCTGTCGTTTTTTGAAAACCATTGTCTGTGAACATAGTACACTGCTGCTTCCACAAATGCAAATTACCACTCTATTATGCGAAGAAGAAATAATTTGAACTTGGAAAACTGGAAAACAAAAAAAATTACTAAAGAGGAGAGGGACCATCCGGCTTGTTATCAGCACCCAGTTCAAAAGCCAGTATCTGTAATGGTACGGGGGTGCTTCAGGGACATGGCATGTGTGACTTGCACATCTCATTAATGGAAAACAATATATACAGGTTTTGGAGCAACATATGCTGCCACCTAGAAGATGTATTTTTCAGGTAAGGCAATGCTTATATCAGCAAGACAATGCCAAACCACATTCTGCACGTATTACAGCAGCATGGTTGCATAGTAAAAGACTCTGGGCATGAACTGGCCTGCCGGCAGTCCAGACCTGTCCCCCACTGAAAACCTTTGTTGCATTATGAATTAAGAAATATGACAAAGGAGACTGTGAACTGTTGAGGAGCTAAGAGCCCATTTCAAGCAAACATGGGAATACAATTCACTTCACTCTCAGTTCCCAAATGCTTACAGAGTATTGTTTTAAAAAACTGTGGTGCAACATAGTGTTAATAATGCCCATGTCCTAACTTTTATGAAATGTGTTGCTGGTATAAAATTCAAATACAATAACATTTCTCAGTTTCCACATTTGATTTTTGATGTTGTTTGTTGGGATTTCAGGCTGGATGTTTTGTAAAATAACTTTGTGTCTGCTGCTGATGTAAATAAATGTAATAAAATAAATATTATAAATACATTTGATAGATTCATTGATGTGTTGGCTCTGTACTATTTATAATTAAATACAGGAAAGATTACTTGCATTATTATTTATTTGCATTTTACGCAACGCCCCAAACTTTTTTGGAAACAGGGTTTTATTTTAATAAACAACTACGGCCTCTGGTAACCAGTCAGCCTGACTCCCCTGTCTCTCTTCTTCTGACACCAGGCAATGTTTTTTATGGTCTATG
>JACXGK010004600.1:13012-29253 GCA_016801125.1 Novumbra hubbsi
TCAAACCGGTTCCACGGAGGGCCGAGTGTCTGCAGGTTTTCACTCTCACCTTGTACTTGATTGATTAATTATGTCACTGATTGGTTAGGTCTACCCTCATCTGGTTATTTAGGTCTGAACCTGGAACCAATTTACAGGAAAAAACTAAAACCTGCAGACACTCGGCCCTCCGTGGAACCGGTTTGAGACCCCTGGTCTATGGTAACCTGTCTCTGTCTTTACAGCAGGCTGCGTTCTTACAGCCCGTCATGCAGCAGCTGAAGTCTAATTGGGTGGCAGCAGCTTCAGGTGTATCCAGGAGCTAGAGGAAATCATCGTGGCTCCCACCATAGAGCTCATAAACCAAATCATAAACTAAAAATGTTTTACTATTGGCTTGGATAAAGTGAATGTTACCTTGTTTCCCTTCAGGACCAAGTCATAAAAGTGTCTTGTGTCTCTGTTCATTCAAGTTATGTTTGTACAAAAAGCTCACTCAAAATTTTTAAAATGTTCTTCTGTGTGATAAATGTTAGCTTATGCTTGTAACTTTATTTTCATTAGGGAGGTAACGAGGTGCCACTATGGGAAACACCCATGTGTCAAGCACATGCATGAAAACAAATACAATCACACCTGATAATGCCCTACAGGTGTGTAGCAGCTGCAAGCCCTACCTCCTGTTCCATAACATACCCAGCTACACCTGTATTCAGTGATGTCAGAATTTGGGAGTGGCACCTCTCAAGGAACAAAATGTACATACAGCCGGTGAAATAAGTGTTGAACACGTCACCATTTTTCTCTATAAATATATTTCCAAAGGTGCTATTGACATGAACATTTCACCAGATGTTGTTGACAACCCAAGTAATCCATACATACAAAGAACCAAAACAAATAAGTTCAGATATTAAGTTATGTGTAATAATGTTAAAAGACACAGGGAAAAAGTATTGAACAAGCTTACTGATATTTATATAATACTTAGACAAAAGCCTTTGTTGGTAATGACAGCTTCAAGACGCCTCCTTTATGGAGAAACTAGTCGCATGCATTGCTATGGTGCGGTTTGGCCAATTCTTCCACCAAATCTGGATGGTTCCGTGAGCCTCTTTTATGAATCTTAATCTTTAGTCTTTCCATAGATTTTCAAGGGGATTTAAGTCAGGTGATTGGCTGGGTCATTCTCGCAGCTTTATTTCATGTCAATAGCACCTTTGGAAATATATTTAGTGAGAAAAATGGTGACGTGTTCAATACTTATTTCACACGCCGTATGTAATCCAAGGTTTGGATTTCCTTATGGTCCCCTAATAAAGAGGGTCCACATGAAAAACAGGCCCAGCAGGGCAAGACTACCAGGTCTCCAACCCAGGGGCAGTAACATAAATGTGGCCGAACCATACAGAAGTGTGAAGGCATGACCACAAGGCTGGCATAGAAATGTCAGCTACAAAAACACAAACAATGTACGGATTATCTGAGTGGACTGTCCAGTGTGGCATTAATGAGAGGTATAGGTAGGAATGCATAACCTTCTGTGACTCTGCCATTTATTTTTGTCCTCTGTAGAGGACATTTTCATTATGAAGTCCTGGGTCCTGACGTCCAGTACAGAGGACATATTATATAAACCAAATTAATATTTCAAAACCTCCAAAACGTTTTTAAGTTGTTAGTACAATTAGAATATAAAATATAAAACACATACAAGCAACTGTTTTTCCCACTGGGTCTCAGGAAGATAATGGAGAGACCGCAGCCACTGATACGCGAACGCGGCAACTCTTATTCCCCCATGCAGGCTTCAAGTGTTCCGCCAGCAGGGAATCTACCAGATCATAGTGTCAAACCAGATCCACGGAGGGCTAAGTGTCTGAAGGTTTTTGCTCTTACCTCGTATTTGACTGATTCATTTTGGTCACTAATTAGATAGGATCTCCCCTCACCTGGTTGTAGGGCTGAATAATACTGTTAGGTATGTATCATTTAATATTGTAAATAGTTAAGATTGCCTCTTGAGGTTACCTGTTGCTAACCAAAAACAGGATAAAGAGCCAGCTAAACCATAGTGTACAGGCCAGCCTTATTTGAACAGATGTGTTTGTGGGAGCTGGTCTTGCGCTAAATATGTATTTACTTTTGTTTAATACATTATGTGTTTGTGTTGTTTCTTTAGTTTACCTTTTAATTACTTTACTTTTTATGTACCAAGTTTTTTTATTTATTATTGATTATTTTATTTTTATTTTACCAAGTTTATGGAACAAAGATTAATTAAAACAAATAACAAAGAAGATGTTTGTACAAAAAGCGACTATATGGCTTACGTGGATTTTGTTACAGAAAGCCATAACATGGACAATTTAACTGCTGTGCACCTAAAAAAGTATGAATTTAACAGTAGCAAAGACAGACTATTAACTAGCTAGCCTAGCAATCAAATGGTCAAACACCTGAATTTTGGCAGTTTTTATTGAAATTCCCACTGTCATTTAATATTTTAATGTCCTCTGAAATTAAAGCATAGAACAAATAAACTATTTGAGACAAAAATGAATCTGGGAATCAAAATTTAATAAACATTTGCCACGTCAAATTAGCTGGCTTTTGCTGACTGAACACCATTTTCTACAATGGAAATCAAATATTGTTCAGAAAGTTCTTTGCTTTACATTTGTATGTTTCCACAAATGAGTTGCAATTGTAGGTTGCTTTGCTCTCATCATTCTACCCATCACATCCCAAACCAGCTTGATGCTGGAGACTGGAGACTGTGCTGGCCCTTCCATTATTTGAAACCTACCAACTTAATCTATTCATTTAAGGAAATTCGGACACAGCCTGGAGGTATGTTTTGGGTCATTGTCTTGCTGTACAATGAGCCCCTCAGTGTAACCAGCTAAGTGTAAACCAGAAGATTTTGCATGGCACTGCAAAATGCTGTGGTTGCTGTTTTGGTTCAGGATCCAGCAATCGAGCTCCAGACATCATGCTTCCTCCTCCATGTTTGACAAACCGATGAACCTACCAGCGTACAAAATCCCTGTGTGATGAACCAAAATATTTAATGTCCAAAGGGCTTCTAGCCTTCAGCAGTAAACTTGTAGTCCTTAATGACCTAGACAAGCATCTTTTTCAAATGTTCCTATCTTAGCACTGGCTTTCTTACCACTACCACTACTCGTTCTAAAACTTTTAATCAATAGGGCAATTAATTCAATAGAATCATAATTTCTGAGAGTAGTGAGAGAGAGAGTAGAGAGAAATTAGAGTAGAAACAGCAACAATTTCATAAACATGACAGGACATAGAAACAGAAAAACTAGAACCAAAAACAATGAAGGAAGCCATGACCATTCGTTACAGTACCCCCCTCAGGAACGTCTCCAGCCGTCAGACAAAAACAAAGGAGGAGGCTCCGCCTCAGGAAAGGAAGCGGGAACTGGAGCTGCTGGAGGCTCTGCCTCGGTGCAGAAAGTGGGAAGCAGAGCCGGTGGGGGGTCAGGAGTCAGAAGAGCTGGTGGGGGGTCAGGAGTCAGAAGAGCTGGTGGGGGGTCAGGAGTCAGAGGAGCCGGTGGGGGTCAGGAGCCAGAAGAGCTTTAAAATGTCCTGTGGTGTGATGAAATATATATACTGTACATAAAGGTTTAATGTCTAAAAAGACAAGGATTTTCACTTACTTTGAGGCAGTTGTTTGTTTCAATTAGTAATCATTTTGACCTGTGCAATAATATACTCAATGTCCTGGTATAATGATGATAACTGTCATGTCCTGGATGCGGGCACCTAGCCATCTCTGTGCTTTGGGGCTCCCATTCAGGGCATGGCACATGGAGAGGCCTCTAGCCATCTCCATGCCATTGTGGGCTCCCCAGTAAGAGCAGCTGCATTCAGTTGACTCTGATTGGGGAGCCTACTTAGGTTAGTTTTGCACCACACCCGGTGTGGTTTATTGTTTGTTTGCTTGTCTCAACAGTTCACGGTTTGTCCTTTGTTTGATTCATTTGCAAGCGAATGCTCTACATGTTTATTGTATATCATTTTATGTTAGTTAAAAAAATGTTTCATTTTACGTGTACAGTCCGTGTAGTTTGTTTTGTCTTGTTTTGGATTAAATATCACCTTTTCTTTCATCATAATGTCCGCGATTGGTTCTGCCCCACAACACAGCCGTGACAATAACCAGGTGTCATTACATGTTATCAGAGATTAGAAGCAATTTCACAAAATACATACTGTGGAGTAAATTTTGCTCCCTTTCAGAATTTGCGTTTTTTGATATTTTCAACCAATCATTCTCGCATATAACTAATGTGAATGTGAACTAATGTGAATACTAATGAGAATATGAAATGAAAGCAAACTAAACTGCAGCAGTTAACGTAACCGAATATTTGCCAGATGAGGCTAATGGTATTGTAATGTTACCATAACGTAGGTAAATGTTAATAACAAGGAGTCTTTCAGAATGCTCTCTATTACATGTAGTGCATCCTCGATGCAATAATGAGTGTGGTGGTGCTTGTTGCGTGTTGCTCTGAGACGGGTGAGCATCATACAAGTCAGGTACAACAACACCTAATCCTGAGACAATTGGGACAGACAGGTAGAATCACCCCCCCAACCCCCCTGCTAAGAGTATACACCACTTGAAAAAACCACACTACACCACTGAGTGTAGGCAACATAGGCCCACGCTGTCCCACACACCTGTTGCCAAGTATTGGTTACACCTTACATATGGAAGTGTACTCCAGACTGATTCATTTTGAATGTTCAGAGGGTTTAAGCTTGTTCTGTTTTTTCTTGAAAAGGTCATTGACTACTGAACCCCCCAAAACATTGTACAGCATTTGGACATTTTTGAACAACTCAGAAGTAGGCTGGACAAGGTTATAACTGTGTGCATGACAATGTTCATATAATGTAAGTGGCACCACTTTTTGTGAACTTTACCTGCACGCTGTTGTGACACTCTTACATCACCGCCAATCTATCGTAGCACTAATCGATGCAGGCGTTGACATCAATGTTGCAATGACTGAGAGTTGTTTTAGTAGACCGTATAAGTAAATATTCATCCAATCCATCAGCTGGCATTAAGTTTAAAAGCTCCTCCATAACATTTCCAACATGTAGGTTGCGGACGACCAACACAATCTGTTCTCTTTTGCTAATATCTTTACTCTCGTCCATTTCTCAGTTCCTCACTGATCTGTTTCCTCACCATATCAGCCATAATTGTGATCTAATTTTCTATTTTGTGGTGAGTATATTGTGCATTGTCAGCAATCTTTTTAGCAACAGTTTTGTCAAACATGATTACGTTGATGAGCTCTACAAAGTATCCCCAAACTCTTCACCACAGCCTTCATATAATGCAGAATTCCTTCAACCACTTTAGAATGTCCTTTACCAAGGACGTTCAGTATTTTTGCAAATCCTTTGTTTAAGTGCCGAACAAGGACAAGGCTGGAGATAATAACAGACAGGATCCTTTAAAATGAGGGTGGGGCTTGAAATCATTGTTCTCCCTCTGTTAACCATGGTTACCTGCAAGGAAACACATGCAGTCATCATTGCTTTGCACAAAAGGGGCTTCACACTTAATGATATTGCTGCTAGTAAGATTGCATCTAAATCTACCATTTATCATCATAAAATTCAAGGGGAGAGGTTCAATTGTTGTGAAGCAGGCTTTAGGGGGCCCAAGATAGTCCAGCAAGTGCCAGGTCCATCTCCTAAAGCTGATTCAGCTGCGGGATCGAGGCAAGACCAGTGCGGAGCTTGCTCAGGAATGGCAGCAGGCAGGTGTGAGTGCTTCTGTAGGGACAGTGAGGCAAATACTTTTGGAGGATGGCCTGGTGTCTTGAAGGGAGAAACCTGGCTCAGAGAACAAATCATTGACATTTTGGGTCCATGGCCAGGAAACTCCCAAGACCTTAATCCAATTGAGAACTTGTGGTCAGAGGGCTTGCAGAGGTCTTGCAGAGGTCTTGAAGAAAGGTAAACACTCTTTGCATGTACTTACTGTAATTGTCAATAATTACCTTTGACACTCATGAAATGCTTGTAATTATACTTCAGTATACCATAGAATATAACATTATCTCCTTCTGTAACATCAAAGCTGTTGACCCTCTACAACTATCAGACACCATCTCCTCTGCTTTCCCGATTGACTTCACCATCAAATCACCTGAAGAACTAGCAAACCACCTCAATACTGCTGTCTCCTTCAACTCTCTGGCCCCACTCAAAACTAGACAAGTCTCTTTCACCACCTCATCCCCCCTGTTGTACACCAACTCTTTGGCCCTCCGGTCATGAAGATGGGAGAGTGCGTCCGCCCTTGGAAGCTTTTTTGTTAGTTTCCCAACAACTGGGTTGAATATTTGTGGGCAGGGCATCTTGGTCCTCCACTGGAGGAGGCGCCGCTGCAGGAACAGATCCCCCCCAGCGGACCAGGAACCACAGAGAGTACATCCGCCCTGACATTCTTTATACCTGGTCGGTATGTTAGAGTGAACTGGAAGCCCTCGATGAAGAGGGTCCACCTGGCGTGGCAGGAGTTGAGTCGCCACCCGACGTATACTAAGTTCAGATGGTCCGTCAGGACTGTGAATGGCTCGCCCTCAAGCCAGTGTCTCCACTCCTCCAGTTCCAACTTCACTGCCAGTAATTCACGCTCAACCACGTCATAGTTCCTCTCCGCAGGGCAGCCCACTACGGACCTGTCAATGAAGCTCCCCGCAGCACCGGAGTCAATCAGGGCTGTGGAGGTAAACAGAGAGCCCCACTGAGCAACAGAAAGGGCTGGCGATATCTGATAAGCGCAAGGCACCCACTGCCCACCTGTGTCAACCAACCGCCTACTCACCCCCTTCCTGCTCCGCGTCTGGGCCGAAGCACACGCCTTCCGAAAGGGCCCCCTCTCCCTGCAGAACAGGCACAGACACTGTTGACTCCGTTGTTCTCTCTTCTCTGTGGTGAGCCTCGGAATTATCCGGTAACCGGCTCAGTCCACGAGGTGGAAGGACGGACGCGGCATGCCAAACGGTCACGGCCTCAGAGCTGTCTGTCAATGGCAATGGCCTGGGCAATGTAGGCGTCCAGCGGCATGGATTCACTAACACAAGCCAGCTCTTTCTGAACCTCCACTCGCAGTCCCTTGCAGAAGACGATTCGTAGAGCCAGCCACTGGAGCAACAGATCATGGAACGACGGTCGTGCCCGTTCCCTGCCTCAGGCGCATAAGCTGCTCGTCCCCATTCCTCCCCTCTTCAGGATGATAAAAAAAGGCGTGGAACTGAGAAAGGAAACCGGGAAAAGACATTATATCCCCAGATCTGCCGTTGCCCATTCAAGAGCACGCCCAGTGAGCAGAGTGATTATCGTGGTTACCTCATATTCCGTCAAAGGCAGATCTCCGAAATACAACATTGGAGAAGGAAGGAAACCACAACAACTCGACAATAGAAAACCTATTAGTTATTATCTTTGCAAAAAGGTATTCAACGCTATAGTGACCTCCTAGAGGATATTAGTTCTATTTAGCGATTACAATGAAGCATTTGACACAGTAGAGCACTTTTTTACATTTGCCACATTAGATTGTTTTGGTTTTGGTGATTACACTAAACGGGTTATTTAGACATTATATAATGATTGCGGTAGCTCCGTTAAGTTAACAATGGGACTACCCCCAGATTCCAAGTAGGTAGGGGGGTTAAACAAGGATGTCCAATAGCACCCTTTTTTTGACTATGGCTCTTCACATATAAACAGATGGTTTCAGAGTCGTTCAAATTTTGGAGAGAGAATTAAAATGCTGTCAATTTGCTGATGATACAACTATCATTTTACGGTATATAGTGGTGAGGTCAATAAAGCAATAGATTTTGAAAGTGTATTTTCCTGGTTGTTTTGTTCATCTGATATTTGCTATTGCGGGAATATTTGTATTGTGATTATAAATTCTAAATAAAAAACAAAGGTTTTCAGAACCTGAGACAGTAAATTGTCTGTGATGTAATTACACAGGTTTCATTTCATAACACGTGATGGTTCAACACCTGTATTGGAACATTGGAACAAGCTGAGTGACTATCAAATCAGAACAGTATCACACGTGAGTGCCGAGCAGCCCATCACTAACGAACACCCACCATTTCTTGCTATACAGAGTATCAAGGTTCTTTCAGTAATGTAGTGCACTTGTTTTGGCAGTGTGACTTGCGAAGGAAGCACATTTTGGCATGTAGAGGAGAACAATAAAATATTACATCCAGTGCTTGATGCTTGCATTCCTGGGTAGATTTCTTTCCCGATCGCCCATGGTTGGAGTATTCTCCTAAAAAAAATGTTAGCTGTTGCATTTTTCTTAAAGAACAAAAATTTAAGAACAAAACAGCCAGGAAGAAAGTAGGCATAGATACATGGAGGAGTGTGGAAATATTATAGAGCAGGCAGCACAGAGGCACATACAGTGCAGAAGAAAATGATTTGATCCCCTGAGTTTGTACATTTTCCCACTGATAACGAAAAGATCAGTCTATCATTTTTTTAATGGTAGGTCTATTTGAACAGTGAAACAAGATCCATAAAAACACATTTCAAATAAGTTATACATTGATTTAATCAGCAGAACTAGGACTGCAGCCTCTTTCCACCACTATCATCAACACCACTGAATATATCCACCATCTCTACTCAGAGGAGGGCACTGGCCCTGCTATCTTCCCAATATTGAGCTCAGCTACTTATATGTATGTCATGTTGACATGTTTTGAGGCGGGTAGTAGAATATCTGGTTATGTGACGCAAGGCAGTAGCATCTTTGGCTTTCTTGTCAATTACAATTGCTTGTCTGGTACCTGGAGGCCTTGTCTGTACCACGAGGGTGTGATGCTGCAGCATAAGCATATTCTCAGTGCAATTGTACAAACCGTGTCTACAGCTGTGGCCAAATTATTTGAGAATGACCACGTATCATTGTTCGTCAACAAACTGTTCTTGGATGGTTGGGAGAAGTGGCTTTCAGAGGGTGGGTGTCAGGTGTCAGGTGTCAAACGTTAAACACAACTACAACACAGTTGTCATTGTTTCGAGTGATGTGATTAAACCGATTGTACAGAATATAACTCAGTTCAGAGTACATCATTGGCACAGGTCAGAGGCAAAGCAGGAAGAATGAATCTCTCATTGACTTTGATTATGCAGGTGGTAAAAATGTTTGGTATATTGTAATGTGATTTTCATTTATTTTTCTTTGGTCATTGGGCTTTTACGATATGTTTATGCCACTGCTGGTATACAAACATTCAATACTGAATTACTTGCTGTATTTACAGTATTCAATATTTACACTGAACAAGCTGTGAATATTATACTTTTTATTGCAAAATGTGTTTACTATTTATAATTACAAATACCTGTGTCTACATGCCCTGCATGCTGTGTTCTCCAGTTCTCCATTTTGTTATGTAGTGTCTAATGAATGCTCTAAAGTGTTTATATTTTGACTGGCTGTGTGTACGATCTGAAAGCTATGTGTGATTTTGAGAACAGAGTAAATTTTGAGGCAAGGTGCTCCATCATTTTGAGGCAAGATTCTGGAGTTTTGTAAATGTAGGGGTCGGCCACACATGTAGTGGTCTTATTCCTCAGCCATTCCACTGACCAAAAAATTATTTACAAGAACATTGTATGGAGAACATTCAAAACAGCTGCCAACATAACCACGTCAGGCCATCCTAGCAAGTGCAGCCCAAGAGCAGAATGCAAGATGCTTAAAGCTCAACAATCCTAAAGTTTCTCTGGACCTACAGGTAGCTCCTGTCACAACTGATGTCAACGTACATGCATCTATCATAAGAAAGAGACAGCTTGATTTGTTTGAAACTCTCTCGGTAAAAAACATCAGGGCAAGATCAAAGTTTGCCAGAGAACACCTAGACATAGACCAGGACTTCTGGAACAATGTGCTTTGGACAGATGAATCCAAAGTACATTGGTTTAAGCACTGTAACAAAAGACATGTGTGACGCAAACCAAAGACAGCTTTTGAGCAAAAAAACGTATACCAATTGTGATGCAAGAAGGTGGAAATGTCATGGTTTGGGGCTGCTTTGCTGCAGCAGGGCCTGCCCAGCTCACTGTCATATAATCCACTATGAATTCTTCATTGTATCAGAGGGTGCTTAAGGAAAATATAAGACCATTTGGCAGAACATTTAAGCTGAAACAGATGTAGAATATGCAAAATGACAATATCACAAAACATTCCAGTAAATCCACCAAGTATTTGATTAACAGATTCTTAAATCCTTCCTCTCAATCTTTAAATTTAGGGTAAAGTAGGTTTGCCCTGAGTTAACCTGGCACATGGCAGGTTAGTTATGAAAGATTGGTCACCATAGAATTGTACCTGACTAAACAGTAAGCAACTTTAGAATGTTAGTTGAACTGGAAGTAACGTCCAAACTCCCATATTTAACTTGTACATTACCCTACAGCGGTATCTAGCTAAGACTAAGACCTAGACAACCAGGTGAGAGGTGTTCCAAGTAATCACTGACCTTTAATAATCAATAAAGTACAAACAATTAGAAAAGAAAATCCTAATGCATTGCAGTAAATGGCAAGTGAGGAGGCATCAAAAACAACCACAAAGAAGGTGACTTCCGCTTTAATTCAGTTTCTGTGGAGATGTATTCTCCGATACACTTCAGTATAGTAATGACTCAGACGTGAGATATTGAGTAACATTTTTTACCAGATACCTTCCTACTTCACTGGCTGAAAATGTTTCTACAAATGTGGCTCCGAATGTACTTTTCATTATGTAAGTTATTCATTGATATACAATTCTACCGTCTATTGAATTCTGCATGTTTGCAACTTTGTCATTTGAATTTAGAACATATCAGGTTCTAGGTTAGTGTTTTCTGCATTAACAGTAAAGAGAGAGAACAGTTCTCGGAGTGTTACATGTATATTCATCTTTTTCCAAGGTAAGTTCATTTAGATATTTATAGTTCTATACTAATTATGTTTATGTTGTGGTAAACTACTATAATTTCTTATCTGGAAACTCTCAGTTAAAATATCCACTTGACAAAGCTTGACATATTCTTTCATAAACAGTGGTGTTTTATGTTGATGTTGCTGAAAATCAAGGTGACTATGATAGCATTTTTTTTTTCTTTTTTCACTGAAACGATCTATTTTCTCAGTAATGACGTTCTGCCATACTGAAGAAAATCCGGAGAGGCACCATATTCAAGGTAAGAAATTCAATAAATGTTCACAGCACATTTTTATGTGTATTGCAGACAGTCATAAGAGACAGTGTAGACCTATACTACCTTCGCCGCATACGTAGGGCCCGATGTCTTATCTATTAGTATGCCCACCCAGCAAGGACGTGCCGGGTGAGCATTTTCGTGGTCACCTTCTCGTAATCAGAGGCCGGCTGGTCCCTGAAATACAATTCGCGTTGCAGAAGGAAAACAGGACAACCCCCAGGATTGCCGTTATACTTATCAGGCAAGGCTCTCCGGCTGGTCAGAGAGACTATATCTACAGTCGGTTTTTAGTATGTCGGCAAGGTGGAGTAGCAGAGGAGAGGCCGCACCGTCCCCCACGCCTGGCAACCCCTAGAGCATAATTTTTTCCCCCAGCAATAGTCGCATTGCAACGTAGGGGTGAGAAAGAAAATATCTGCTTATGCCCATTCATGCTTTCTAAAATCTAATTTAGGTATAGTAGTTATACAAGACATTCATCATGAAGATAATTTTGTGTTCTTATTTTTTAGAAGTAATGCTTCTTTTTCAGTGGTAGAATATGATTGACTGACTAAATATATTCAGAAAAGACAGTAACTAGACAAAAACTTATTTTCATAAAATAATAATAAAAAATATTTTGTTGATAAAATGAATACTGATTCAGGTTGGGTAATTGCGGAGGCTAGGTCATCTGATGCAGCACCATCGCTCTCCTTAGTCAAATAGCCCTATACAACCTGGAGGTGCTTTTTGGGTCATTGTCCTGTTGAAAATGAGTCACATTTCACAGTAGTCACACTAGTCTCAAACCACATGGGATGGCAGAATGATGTGGTTGCCATGCTGCGTGTTTTTTGCTTTGCTTTGCAAAGTCCCTCTTTGCCATCAAAACGTACGTAATCCCCAAACATTTCATCCCTGCAACAAAAGGACCAGCTGACATCATGTCAGTGATCCTCTCGTTACCACAGGTGAGTGTTGATGAGGACAAGACTGGAGTTCACTCTGTCATGCTGATTGAGGTATAATAACAGACTGGAAGCTTGTGGGGCTTGTTATTCCTGTGTTAACCATGGTTACCAGCAAGGAAACATGGACAGTCATCATTGCTTTGCACAAAAAGCGCTTCACAGGCAAAGATATTGCTGCTAGTAAGATTGCACTTAAATCCAGCATTTATCAGATCATGAAGAACTTCAAGGTGAGAGCTTCAATTGTTGTGAAGAAGGCTTCTTCAGGGTGCCCATGAAAGTCTAGCAAGCACCAGGACCGTCTCCTAAAGTAGATTCAGCTGCGGGATCGGGGCACCACCAGTGCAGGGCTTGCTCAGGAAGGGCAGCAGGCTGGTGTGAGTGCATCTGCACGCACAGTGAGGGGAAGACCTTTGGAGAATGGCCTGGTGTCAAGAAGGGCAGCAAAGAAGCCACTTCTCAAGGAAAAACATCAAAGACTGAAGTTCTGCAAAATGTACAGGGATTGGACTGCTGAGAACTGGGGTAAAGTAATTTTCTCTGATGAACCGTTTGGTGACAACAATTCCTTTTCCAGCATGATGGAGCACCTTGCCATGAGGCTAAAGTGATACCTAAGGAGCTTGGGAAACAGAACATAAACATTCTGGGTCCATGGGCCAGGAATCTCCCCCAGACCTTAATAGCATTGAGAACCGGTGGTCAATCCTCAAGAGGTGGGTAGAAAACAGAAACCCACAAATTCTGACAAATTCCAAGCAATGATTATATAAGACTGGTCGGCTCTCAGTCAGGATGTGGCCCAGAAGTTCACTGACAGCATGCCAGGGCGAATTGCAGAGGAAGAAAGCTCAACACTGCAAATATTGACCCTTTGCATGTACTTAATGTAATTGTCAATAATAACCTTTACACTTATGAAATGCTTATACTTATACTTCAGGATAACAAAGTAACATCTGACTAAAAACACTGCAGAAGCAAACATTGTGTAAACCAATACTTGTGTCATTCTCAAAAACTTCCTACCCTGTCACTCTCAGCATACTCAACCTAATGCATTTTAGGGTGTGTAAGGCTGTCATCAAGCCAAAGGTTATTTGAAGAAGTTTTCACTATAATTTTACAATTTGGAAAATAGTCAAAGTAAAGACAAATGCTTTAATTAGTACATGTGTCCAAATCTTTGACTGGTACTACACAAGAATCTGTTAATCTTGGATTCATCAATTGGCAAGTAAAAAAGATAGACTATACTCTCTATTACAACTGATTATCTGTTTCAGTTTCCTCTCCGAACAACCCTGTAAGTTAAAAATAAAAAAGATTAATTATTGTTATTAAATATATATATATATTTGTAGTTTTTTTTTGGTGTCAGACAAAGCATGTATAGCTATGTAATGGATAACTGTTCTATAAAATGACCACATTCTCATAATACCTAAATTATATGAACACGGAAGTACTATATTTGTTCACACATGTCACAAACATTTTGCATCTGAAGCTCTTCATATTCTTCTGTCAGTCAAGAAAGGAAACTCAGGGTCAATGGTCAATCACTATTGATATAAAGGAAAATATTTAAGTTTACCATTGTTATTTACTGAAATGTAGTCAATAATGGCGCAGGAGCAATGTTATACACAAGTACAGTTAACCAACCATTATAACAAACTCACTCCTATATCCTTGCATTTGGTCAACTGTTAATAATTACATTGTTGCTCAATGTACATACATATGTAGTTAGTGAATTATCACAACAGTCAACTCTAGCTTGTGTAGCTTAGATAATAGCCAGGGTCCTAATCACTTTGATATTAGAAAATGGAACGTAAACAAATTAGCTCATGTAATCAAGGAAGCCATGTGGGTTTAATGCATTTCAATTGTTATGTTAGTTTTGGCTAGCTATCTTAGACCTTGATACAAAAAATATTAACTGAGTTTAGATTATATTGACAGAGGAAAGACATTTAGCTGGTTACACAACATTTGTTGTAAAATAACAGCAAATCTGGGGTATGTCGAGCTACCTATCATGTCTGTCCTTGACAAATTTTAAAACTACTCCTGCACTACATTGATGACTCTTCATCACCCCGAGAAACAGTGTCAAAGAAGATCTTATGCGTGAACTCCTTGCTTCTAGGAAAGATTTTATGAAACCAAGATCACTGCATGTCTGCCATCTCAACACACAGTCATCACTATGGCAATCATGCAAGCAGTGGAGATCATTATTTCTACAAAATCTTTGCTTTTGAATTTTGTTTTCGCACTTACCTAGTTTCATTTAATATGAAACAAAACATTGAAGAAAATGCAAAGGATGTGACCTTGGTGTGCTTAACGGTAATTGACTTAAATCTATTTATTGTACCACACATGCACCAGCTTCAGGCCAACACCCAAGGAAGCCCCACCTGGTCCTAGGTTGGAAGATGGTGGCCCTTGAACACAGCTCAGCTGCTATCCCTGGGCAGCTGTGTTTAAGGGCCCCATTTTGTAATTCCAGGACCAGGAGTGGCTCCCTGTGTTGTTGGTCTTACACTGGTTTAAGGCACCCTACTCCTACTCCAAACCATGAAAAATGAGTTTTTCATGGTTTTTCTTGCACCAGGGCCCTTACAACACTGGCCCTATGTCTGTTTCCTTTGTCTTTCATTGTTATGATATTTATCTGGTAGTTTTTTTTTTCTTGCTGTAATACAAAATTACTAAGGAAAGAAATTGCACTCTACCGGTATATCTTTAGATGTCCTTGAGTAACTACTAATTGACTACTATACTCTGTGTGTTATCTTGGGTTTGGCCCACTCTTACCAAAGTCACTTTAGGACTGTTGAAATGATATCTTATTCCCTTGTGCAAATGGAGCTGATAGGTTTCTGGTCAAAAACAGTACACGATGGGAATGAACAGGCATTCAGGCCACATCCTTCCATATGAAATGTTTTGTTTCACTCTTATATTATCTAGAGTTAACTGTGAAGTTGGGCGATCTGAAGCACTGCACCAATGACCAACGCACATGTGTCACTGACACAAGCCACTGTGGGCCCAGAGTCCCTGTGTCTCACGGTAGGATATTTCCACCCAACATTACTAATAATTCACTAATTTAAAATGTGCTACTTTCAGATGTATAGTACGCTCTAAAATGGAAAGGTTTCTAGAGGATCTTTAAAGGGTCTTCAAATTGACACTATGGGGGGAACATCTATAAAGTTGTTTGGATAGCTGATGGGAGCCGTCAGAGGTACAAAAATGAGGCGGAGAAAGATCCAGTTCAAAAGCCCTTTTCCTTGCTGGCCGATCCACTAACCAACGGGGAAGTAGACCCACTGCAAAAACACATAATTCATTCATGTCAATTAGCCATGTACAAAGTTGGCCAGGTAGTGTAGGTAATGGAGAGGCAGAGGCCCAGATTGCCTGACCACCCCAGGCCACTAATAGGGGTTCGTTTTTTAGGTGTTGTTTAAGTGGTTATTCAACGGACACTTAAATAGAATTCTTTGAAATACCCTTATCACATCTTTCTTTGAAGAACTGTTTAAGGCTGTTTTCATGTGAAGAACTACTACTATCTTCCAAGAACCTTAGCTTTTTAGATTGTCTGCTGAGACTAAAGTAAGCTTTTTGTAGCATTCTTCCATTTCTCAAATGTTGTCATAAAACAACAGTGTTATATGTTCTCATTTTATTTGTGAATAGATTTAGAATGTTTACATAAAATACTCCCCCTGCCATTTCAGATTTGGTGAACATTTCCTGTTATTTACTACCCACTGAGTATGCTCTGTCTATTCCATATACTCAGTGTATTTGGAGTCATAAATACAATATCAATGAGGAAAGTATGTACTCTCTCATTTTCAGCAAGTAAGTACATTTATGTCATTGTAAATATAGCATTAAATGTATAGGTTTTTACTGTATTATTACCAAATTATAAGAACTTCATTATATTGTATTGCAA
>JACXGK010004601.1:0-37265 GCA_016801125.1 Novumbra hubbsi
GCATAGTACACAGAAAATACATTTTAAAGTAAATCAATGTAAATGTAGGCTAATTAGTAGTTACTTTATGAAACTGTAAGATTGTGGTTGCTCCAAATAACATTTACATGATTAGTTAGTCATTTTAGACAATTGGAATGTTTCATTGGACAATGGAAAACTAAGCATTGTATTTCAAAATACATGAACAATAGCAACATTTCAATGGTTATGGAATTTCTATGTTAAAAACAATAGTTTTTTTTTATAAACATGTAGTAAGTACTTTCAAAGAAACAGAAATGTCTGTAAAGGTATGGCATTAAACAGTTGTTTTAATGAATTTTTAACTAATAATTGTCAATTTCACAGAAGAAAAACAAGCACAGTCAGAGCACATGAGAATTAGCTACATTAAGGCCAACACTTTGACATTTTAAAGATTGGGGCGTGGCCTGTAGCGCCACCTATGGGCAAATGTGGGCCATTGGATGTGTGGGAGTCATTTTAGGCCTGTTGTTTCAATGTGCCAAATTAGAGAAAAAGGTATCAATGAGATCATGAGGTATTAGGCAGCTTCATGGAGAAAGAGAATACTAAGTGGGATTGGACACTAAATAAAGTTAAAGCATTGCACACAAGGTCAATGAATCTGTCCCAGAAGTGACAGTGCAACATAGATAAAGAAAAATCCTCCTTCAAATTGCCAATAATGAGCTGGATACATCCTTGGTGCATGGGGGGGGGACTGATAAGATTCACTGAGAAGTCCTTAAATTCACCTTCTTAACCATTCCTTTAAAAACAAGCTTAAACAAACTTTATTACATTTAAGTTTAGAAAACTTAAACATTATGTTTTGGGCCAGTTGGTACACTAAAATCAAACCTACCACCTAATTATTGTATAAACTGCAGCTGCATTTACCCTGTTATGACCAGGGTTCTGTAAAGGCCGGACTCGCGGATGTGAGGAAGGGACCCAAGTGCACGAACAGGGAGAGAGAAGGAGGAATCGGTAGGTCTGGGATGGCTGAGTGAGACGAATGTTGAAGGGGGCTCGGATAGCCGAGCGTGGCAGTTAGTTTGGAGAGAGAGAGAAGCGGAGGTCGCGGAGGGCTCAAATATAACGAGCAGGCAGTAAGTAGACAAAACGTCGAAAAAGTAGACTGCACAATGCAGGAGCCAAAAACGCAGTGGGAAAACGTTACACGTACTTTGTACTGGCAGTGAGTTGGTGGGACTGGGGTGCTTATGTAGGTGTACTGATGAGGGAGATGGGAAACAGGTGTGCGTGGTTGGTGACTAAGGTGCTTAGTGACTGGTGAATGTAGTAGGACCCTAGAGCCGCTAGAGGGTGCCCCAGGAACCGAGCTGGACAGGGTCAGGGCGGAACCCTGACAGGACCCCCCCCCTCCACGGACGCCACCTGGCGGCCTTCCGACACGACCAGGGTGTGCCCGATGGAAATCCCGGAACAGGGACTGGTCGAGTATCCGGGACCGGGGCTGCCAGCTTCGCTCCTCAGGACCTTACCCCTCCCAATCCACCAGGTATTGCAGCCCGTGACCCCGTCGACGCACGTCCAGCAGGCGACGGACGGTGTAGGCTGGGTGGTCATCTATCATCCACGGAGGAGCCGGCGCCGGGGGAGTGGGACGCTGGTGGAAACGGGCTTCAGCTGTGAGACATGGAAAACCGGGTGCAGGCACATGAAAGCGGGCAGCCGGAGTCGTGAAGGGACCCATGTAACGAGGAGCCAGCTTGCGGGTCTCGACTCTGAGGGGCAGGTCCTTCGCCAGGAGCCACACCTGTTGACCGGGACAGTAGAATGGCGCAGAAGAATGACGGTCGGCGATGCACTTGGAGGTGCGTGAGGCGCGCAGCAGCGCAGCGCGGGCACGTCTCCAAACACCCCGACAGCGCCTGAGGTGCGCCTGGACAGAGGGAACGGCAACGTCGACCTCCTGAGATGGGAACAAGGGGGGCTGGTACTCCATGCATGCGTGGAATGGAGACAATCCAGAGGAGGAGCACACCAAGGTGTTGTGGGCGTACTCCACCCAGACGAGATGGGTGTACCAGGTGGATGGGTTGGCTGACACGACGGTACGTAGGGCAGCATCCAGATTGACCCGTTCCATCTGACCGTTTGACTGTGGGTGGTAACCTGAGGACAAGCTGACGGACGCACCCAGGCCCTGGCAGAAAGCTTTCCACACCTGAGAGACTAACTGGGGGCCGCGGTCCGACACCACATCGTGGGGTATGCCATGTGCGCCACCAGAAGGTCCGCAATCTCCCTAGCGGAAGGGAGTTTGGGCAAGGCCACGAAATGCGCCATCTTGGAAAACCGGTCAACCTGCACGGAGACAGGAAGGGGGAAGGATGGATGCTAGGACGTTGTCTGTCTCATCTGGTGCGTGGATTCTGGAGACGGCGTCAGGTTTTGTGTTACGGGAGCCGGGACGGTAGGTGAGATGGAAGTGGAAACGCCTAAAGAATAGAGCCCAATGAGCCTGTCGAGAATTAAGGCGTTTGACAGAATGCAAGTAGGTCAGGTTTTTGTGGTCTGTCCAAATGGTAAATGGGCGATCTGCGCCCCCCAGCCAGTGTCACCACTCCTCCAACGCGAGCTCAACGGCGAGAAGCTCCTTGTTTCCGACATTGTAATTTCTCTCAGTGGCGGACAGTTTCAAGGAAAAGAAGGCACACGGATGGCCCCCACGCCAGTATCCGACGCGTCCACCTCCACTATGAATTGTAGTGCGGGATCGGGTTGGATGAGAATGGGCGAGGAAGTGAACCTCCTCTTTAAGTTCCGGAACGCATGGTCGGCGTCCTCTGATGTAAAGGCAGTGGGGGGCGCAGCGACTGTGCTGTAATTCTGGATAAAGCAATGATAGAAATTTGCAAAGCCCAAGAACCGCTGCAGTTGTTTGCGGTCTTCGGGGTTGGCCACTCGTTAACAGCCGTCACCTTGGCTAGGTCCATCTCCACTCATATCGGTGAGAGGACGTGGCCCAAAAAGGAAACGGTGGAAACGTGGAATTCGCTGTTCTCCAATTTCATGAACAGGCGGTTGTGGAGAAGGCGCTCTAGGACGTGACAGACATGCGCGACGTGCTCACAAAGGGTGGAAGAGAAAATAAGGATATCATCAAGATAGACAACGACAAACCTGTTAAGCATGTCCCGGAGGACATCGTTCACCAACGCCTGGAAGACGGCTGGTGCGTTGGAGAAACCAAACGGAATGACGAGATACTCAAAATGTCCCATGTCCCAGTCTTCCATTCGTCACTTACTTTAATGCGCACGAGATGGTAAGCGTTGCGCAGATCCAGTTTAGTGAAAATGGATGCTCCTTGAAGCATAGTGAAAGCGGTGCCGAGTAGGGGTAATGGATATTTATTACGTGTGGAGATGGCGTTCAGAGTACAATAGTCGATACAAGGATGCAGTGTACCGTCCTTCTTACCAACAAAAAAGAAGCCTGCGCCCACTGGAGAGGAGGACGGACGGATAATTCCTGAGGACAGGGAATCACGGATGTAGCGCTACATGGTCTCCGTCTTCGGTTTGGAGAGATTATACAGATGTCCGCTTGGCAAAGCCGCGCCCGGAAGCAAATCTATGGCAAGATCATAAGGCCGATGCGGGGGAAGTGACAGGGCATCCTCCTTACTCAACACTGCGACCAGGTCGTGGTAGTCACTGGGCACAGCGGAGAGGTCTGTCTTCAGAATAGAGGCCGAAGGGGGGGTAGTCCCTGGTGTGTCCGCCGAGCCGAGGCAGCGTTGAAAACACTGGGGTCCCAAGGAGCTGATTGCGCCTGACACCCAGTCTACCTGTGGGTTATACCCACGGCCGACTAAGGATCAGTGGCGACATAGGGCTGTCGATGATGAAAAAGGACAGGTCCTCCCGGTGGTTTCCCGCGAGGACTAGCAGGAAAGGGGCGGTCTGGAGAGTAATGGAGGCAATCTTTTGGCCACTCAGTCCTCTGATCGTCACGGGGAGTGTGACGTGGGAACAGGTAATCCTCATCTGGTCGACCAGCCCTCTGTCAATGAAATTATCGCTCGTGCCGGAGTCAACAAGGACGCGCACGGGTAGGGAGGTCATGGCCCAGTGAATGGTGGCCTCGAGATCCTCCGTAAGGGAGGAGGAGGTTTGCGCTTTGCCCGTCCTCAACTCCTCCTTCATGGCCGGGCGGTCGCGTTTCCCTGCAGGAAAGGGCAGGTTGGTATAGCGTGCCCCTGCTCCCCGCAGTACTGGCATGCCCCATTGGCCAAACGACGCGCCCTCTCGGCCCTGGAGAGGCGCGTGCGTCCCAGCTGCATCAGTTCCACATCGTTTTCGGATACGCGTGGGCGTATCACGTCCGACACTGCAGAGGGTTGATTGGGCTTGGGTGGTGACAAGGAAGCACGGGCACGGTGTAACGATGCTTTCTCTCTGCGGCGTTCACGGAGACGGTAATCAACACGCTGGGCCAAGGCGACCAGCTGGTCCAGGGTCTCCGGTTCCTCTCGGAAGTCCAGTTCGTCCTTCAAACTCCCCGAGAGGCCATTGATGAAAGCGCCCTGTAAAGTGATGTCATTCCAGACACTTTCCGCAGCGAGGATCCTGAAATCAAGACTGCAACTGCAGCCCCAGGAGAATTCTCCTGGAGCCTTCTGACAGGTTCTTGCACCTTCAGAAGTCAGATTCAATGCCTTTATACACCTCAGATATTATTTAAGATCCAAAAAATGTATAAACACGCTAAGTTTTGCCTACCGTGCCACGGTACATTAAGTTTTTTTCCCATCCGCCTCAAATGCACCATCTGCAAATGTAAGACCAACATTTTTTTTTTATGTAATATCTAGAGGCATACAGAGAACCACTATCAGCAACCATCACTCCTGTGTTCCAATGGAATCTTGTTTGCTAATCCAAGTTTATAATTTTAAAAAGCAAAGTGATCATGAGAAAACACTTTTGCAATTATGTTAGCACAGCTGAAACCGTTGTGCTGAATGAGCAAAAATAACTTGCCCAGTTGACTACTTGACTAGAAACAAAAAACCTTCCCAAACTTGACACACCAATGTATGTCCACTTGCTCAGTTGTACACCGGGGCCTCCCACTTATCTTTCTATTCTGGTTAGAGACAGTTTGCGCTGTTCTGTGAAGGGGGTAGTACACAAAGTGGTACGAGATCTTCAGTTTCTTGGCAATTTCTCTAATTCTGATAAATGTTATGCTATTTAAATGGCCAAGTGTCTCTTTGCTTTCGAAAACAAGGACATTTCTAAAAGACCCCACACTTTTGAAAGACAGTGTATATTAATCACAATGTAAAGCTTAGAAATAGTGTTTACAATTGACTTATATAGTGTCTTATACGATATAATATACTGCAGTTGATACTTACTAGTGATGGATTTGTCACTCTGATTGGTGCCTGTTCTCCCCAGTAAACCTTGTTTTAATGCTTGATCTAAAAAATTTCAACACATTTTTGTCATTAGCGGGTTATCAGTGTTGGAAAAAGAATGCAAAAAGTAGCTACACACACAACAGTTTGGCCCCACATTTTTTAAGACCTGTCCATGTTGTTTAATTCATTTCCATGTAGTTAAAGTAAAAATGTGATAAAAGAAAAAGTTTGACTTAGTAAAAAATAAAGCACTTTGAGTACCGTTAAGGCAGAAAAGCGCTATGTATCTTGAGTCTATTAACCATGTGTTTCCTCTCACAAAAAGGTAATTGTCATTTCCTGTGAAAACACAAAAATGAATGTGCATAAACCCATGGGTAACCAAATAGTGACTATGGTACACTGCAGGCATTCACTGTCTTTGTCAGGACAACATGAATACTCACTTTATCTCAAGCTCTTGTGGCAGGAGCCTTCAATCCCAAAACGTTGTCTGGATCATGACATGAGAAAACATAACCACACAAACACCAAAAACAATATTAACTTACAGACAGAGACATGGGCATGCAAAATATTCATATATATATATATATATATATTCAAACTTGGATATATTTCTTGGTATTCGTTAATTTAATAACAATTACAGTATTAATATTCACAGGATTAGCATTGTCTTATTATTCCAAAAGACCATATCACACTAACAAGAGTGGGATAGGCAGATGCAATTCAAGGATTTTGTATAAGGTTGGCCCATAAATAATACAATGTTTGGGGTTTTAAATTGTGAAGAAGCTGTGAATATTTCCTTACCACGGTCTTTTCATAATGTCTGGGCATCTTCTATGATAACATTAGCAAGTGAACAATTCCCTATCCATAAACGTATAGATGCTCACACATCCATATCAACATCCAATGGTATAATATCCAAGGGACTAGAGGAAACTATAACTTTCAAAATGATAAAATGTAGGTACAATAAAACAGGCATGTAATGCAACAAAATATAACACTAGTCTGCAAGTTAACGTCCTTGAAATAGTGACTCACTAGATATTTCCTTAGCTAGCGGCCTCCCCCCTAACTATGCTAGCCGGGTCAGCTAGATACAGATAGACAAGTACATTGAATCGGTCAATAACATGATGACAACCGTTACAAAAGTGTAGCTCTAGTGAATTTATAACATGCAGCAACTTATAATAAACCGGATTTACTTACTATGAATTGTGTTTTGTAAATTAGAAGCTTGTCTTGCCAACTGCTACCCATAAGGTTTTTTTAAGGGAGAAATTGGTCCTAACCACCCAAATAATATAACGACAAATTAACCAGTGTCTCGTTCTCCGTTGACATACCACCTTTTGCTTAAAATAAGAAATTATCTTATTAAAACATAATTTCACGTTAACAACACATCCGCAATTTGAATGACTACTGATTTCTGTAATTTTACATGCATTTCTTCATTATTATGAACATGAAAAATCTGTGAAATATTACCTCCCAGTTCATGTAAAATTACATTTGAATCTGTAAAAATACCATGAATAACTATTAAAAAAACATGACTTTAACTTTAACTACGGTAAATACCTTGTCATTTTAAGGGTGTACGTTTAAATTACTGCAAATCTCTGTAAATACTCAGGAATTACATTGTTTTTTGGGAAAAACATGAGAAATCTGTAACAATATACAGAAAATGTCCTTTCAAATAACTTTGTTTTTTTACAGTGTGGCATTTGTGTGTGTGTGTGTGTGTGTGTGTGTGTGTGAGACTCCCTGATGACATTACAGCCCAGTGAGAAGCAAGGCGTCTCACTGTGCTCCATTACGTATAATCAAGTACGTAAGCAAGTAGGTATAAGCAGTGATCTAATGCGAGCAATGTGAATTGTTCAGGCTAACAAGACATAATACACAACCGTCAGTATTGCAAATATGCTCTGTTCAAAGCCGTATCTCCCGTAAACATATTTACGGGAGATTGACTCGTAGTTTTGAATTATTGTTTCCATTTTACATTAAATTATGTTTGACCAGGGCATCTGGGATGAAAACATGGTCTGATAACCTACCATTTGGTTCAACAGGAACAGCCTCACTCGAACAGGTTTTGTCTGTGGGTTTGAGGGCACTTGTAACTGTGACGCCAGAGAGCACAGGGAGGCAGTTTAGGCCGGGGAGAAAATGGATGCTATCAATGGACCCACTCAATAATCTTAAAACATTTTGTGGGCAGAGGCAAAACCGTCTGTCAGGGGATGGCAAAACTGTCTGAAATTGGCAGGTTAGGAAGGTGATGCTATTACTGTGTACAGAACTGACATTTAACAGACAATGTGTGCTATTAGAGCAGATCATGTCAGGTATTCTGAGGTAGAACACACACACACACACAGGCACTCACATAGACAGAGACAGACAGATGCTCTCACACACACACACACACACGTAATGTAATGCCTAACTCCATGCCTCAACACATAACCTCTACTACGCTACAATGTTTCAAGGTTTTCAGAACACTCCAGTCATTCTACTGAACACCATTCCTTTCTCCCTTCCCAATTCCAAAGTAGCTTCCCCTATCTACTTTAAACAAGGACTTTTTTATTTTACAATGCGGGGGGGAAAGGTAGAGGGGGCAATTAAGTAGCTCTGGGGGGCTTGTAAGGAGAGAAAGAGAGAGAGTGAGAGACGGGGCGTCCCTTTGCATTACAATGAGGAGACCATTCAATTAGCGGCAGTTTACGGCCCCTGATGTTGATTACCTCAGACAGGCCAGTGAGTCCCAGCCTTTCACTGAATAAAAGAAGAATAGGGGCCGAGGAATGAGAAGTAGACACTGGAATCATCGGTCCCAGATATTAGAATCTCCTCCTGTTTAATAAGCGAGGAAGGAAAGAGAGGAAAATGAGGTCACCGAGTTCCTCAACGGCAGGAATGCGGGGAAGGCCTCTTGTGTACGGTCACTCTCAATGTTCAGGAAACAGGACCATAGAAATATATATTCTACTTTTGAAAAGGCTCCTTAGATGATGTTCTCTTTAGCAAGTTCCTATAAGGAGAGTGTGTTTCTTTTTTTCACATGTTCATTAAGCGTGTTTAACCAGGGAGCCGAGTGGTTATCAGCTCACTGCTGCGTCAGCTTACGTCAGGATCTCTCCTCCCACACTGTCAAGAACTCCTTATCTATTATGGGGATGTATTTCAGTTGGACAGGGAACTCGCAGTCTGCTTCTCTTGATGGTCGATTGGTTGCTGAAGCCACCAACCCTCTCGCCACCTGGTTGGTTTGGTTGCCTTCTGCAGGGGGGGATTAGTAATTTGCCTCTAAATATAGTTAGCAATAATATTACAGTATAGGGTTATATACACCATCAGTCAATGGCATTGAGCTATCCCAAAGGAACATAAACTTACACCAAGAAAATGTGTGGTGGCAAGTGATGTGCAATCCATGGCATGTAGTGACATACAATCACATCTCACCAAAGGAAACCAGCATCTAGTCACTCTAGTCCTCTCTGAGCATCATTAACTACAAGGAAAAAAAAAATTCTAGAGAAGATCCAGTATAGACAGGAAATGTTGGTTGTTGATGTCAAGGCTGTTGTGCATGGCGAAACCAAATGCAGACATTGTAGTAAATGAAAGGTGATTTAATCCAATAACAAAAACAAACTACACGGACTGTACACGTAAATGAAAGGTACTAACCAACATAAAACGATATACCAAGAAACATGTAGAGTATTCACTGAAACCACGAACGTTGTGGAACACAAACAATCAACCACACCTAATGTGTGGCATAGCCTAATCTAAGTAGGCTCCCCAATCAGAGTCAACTGAACACAGCTGCTCTGACTGGGGAGCCCACAGCGGCATAGAGAGGACCAGAGGCCTCTCTAGGTGGCATGCCCTGACTGCGAGCCCCAAAGCATAGAGTAGGCTAGGGGCTCCCAGCCAGGACATGACAGTTGATGATGGTCTAGTGGTGTTTAATAACGGACATGTTTTGCCTGCCTAATTTAAAGTGGTCAATGCAATATATTTAAAACAAGTAAACTTACTGTTATGTTCTTCCTCCTGTTGTGGCATAACATGGTTATTTATGCTTTGTCAGTTGAGCACACATACTAGGGTGCCAGTGTAAATACTACAGTTTAAAATACAAAAACAGATTCATATAAAAACTCAATTCAAACAGTTTAAGGCAGCTGTGATAGGATAGTGAGTGTGCTAAACATTTGTTGAACAAATGTGGAAGAAACTTACATTTCTTGTTTTCCCCCAATCACAGGCTCAAACCTTATTGGGTATGTCTGAGCTGATTGCTTTACAATTGTGCATAGAATCAACTTGCATGCTGGATCACAAAGAGATATGTAATTCCTATTGGAATCAATCCAAGAGTAATGATATCTAATTAGAACTTTAAATCACCAGCAATCTGCATCGAGATTTACTGATGTAAGGATGGACGGTTGAGACTTAGTTATATGAACTTGAACAGTCATCTCAACTTTCTTATAACCATCATATGGCCAAGATGTATTATAAAAAACATTTACTGGTGCTTTATATGTGAGCATATGATTAATCAATGTACTTGTGTGTTATATGTGAGCATATGATTAATACATGTGCAGGTGTAGGAACAACCCATGACCGAAGTTGATAGAGCATACTGGGGTTACTGAAGTGATTTGGAGTGGTTTGCAGCCTACATACATTTATAGTTTTACTTAAATGTGCTAGACATGGGCTTTGTCATCACTGTCACCGAAAGTCACTGAAAGTGAAAGTAAAAAACATTATGCTCCATTCAATACAAATCTCACTTCCTTCCACTTACTGGATATCTTTGAACCTAAAACGTTTTACATTTGCTTTCAATTAATTTTAATTTCAAGTATATTTACTGTGGTGGGAACATGTTTGTTTCTGCCACATTATGTAATATGTAGTGTCAATATGTATCTGAACACTATCCAATGGATATTCTTCAAGAAGATAATGTATGTATACACTTAAAAGAAGAGGACCTGTAGCCCATATTTGTGGGATCCCCATTCTGAGATGCTGCCTAGTGTGGTTTATCCTTATCGTTAAGATATGATAAAAAAAATAAAAAATTCACCCCACCTTCTGTACACTTCCCTTTATCTAATGGCTTTTTCGTGTTTTTACATGCATCCATATTGTGGAATTATTACCTTTTGCATCTAGGATTCCATTTGCCTTTACTTCTCTGTGATCATTCTATATTTCTAACCACACTATTTGTTAGAGTTTCATAGTTTCCCAAATTGCCACTATTCTGACTAACAAACATCTTCAGTGCATCTCTTTGTTTCATTAGTTGCTAAATGGATTCACACAACTAAGGCATCTCAGCTTTTCCATGAGTTCCTTTTCCCTATTTTAGATACCTATAAGCAATTTGTCCTATAGAGGTCATAATTTGAACATAATCTGATAGATTTGCTAGAACACAAGTTGATTCATTTGTTAGTACTGTATCCACGCAGACATTTTACATTTTGGGAGTATATTAGTCAGATAGTCCTGTCACTAGCTTATATGTTTTTTGCCATTCAGTCTCCTCTCTTTGTGAACACAAGATCTTGTTGAGACTGGAGATTTGTAGTTATTATTAATTGTTATTGTAGTAGTTTGTGGGCCCACAGTTTTTTCATTTCTTTATACCAGGTTCATACATCCAACTGGTACTGAGGTCACCATTGCTGCCATTCAGCTACTTAGTTGTAAACAATAATGTTCTGTATGTAAGCATATGCACCACTGTACATCACATGCAGTAAATTGTACCTTACTTGAATATTAATTTGAGGTGACAGGGAGACATTTACAGCTTGACATTCCATTGATGAATCACTTCCTAGATGCACTTCTTTGCAACTAATGGAGTATTTTATGTACATATATCAGAATGCCCCACCTCTTCCAGTGGTTCTATCGCATTGTAAATAATTTGCATACAATAAAATTGCCCATTATCGCAAAATGGTTATTATGAAGCCACATTTCAGTAAGACATGAAAAAATATATGTTCAACCCAATAAGAAATGATCTGATCTCATCATACATATCTGGTCTCATCCTACTTCTTTAGGTGTACTCCAAATGTCCATTTTTGTTTTTGTCTCTGTGATCCAAAACTACTTTAGCATTTACCACCATTTAAAAACAATTTTTTAATATAGCAGTGTTCTGCAATGCTAGTGGATATTTTTTTGGACTCTTAAAGTGCACTATATTATGTAATTCTTCATTTTTATTGAAAATTAAGCATGTATATCCGTTTCACGGTTCAACATACTTTTGAAATACAAACAGATGCAATAGGAGTTTGCTCAATAGAGCTACATAGACATACATAAAGCTGGCCTTTTAAAGACAATCATTATTTTGTATCTTTACTCAGAAAGCTATTCTTGAATTTCTCTCACTTCGAGCAAATGTTTAAACATTTTTCCATAGCTCCATTTGTTGTTCTTTGAAAGCTAACGATAATAAAGCAGTTCTTTTAATTCGCTTATTTATATTGTAGGTACTTGTTCTACGGTTGTGTCAATTAAACATCTTGAGAATTAGTTAGGGTTATAAAGCAGAACAAATCAGTGTTCAGCTCTGTGTTTGTGTGTGAGTGTGTGTCCTTCAGTGTGTCTGGGCCTGATTTCCTTCACTCAAGGCGTCAGCCTCGTCAAATGCCGAGTGGCATAATTGCAGGCACACAAAAATAAACACTGACATTAGCTGGCAAAGGCCAGACCCTGGCAGAGCCTGGTAGTTATTGTTAAAAACAACTGTGACGGACAGCTTGGACGTCCAGTATGGGGAAGGGAAGAAAGACAGGGGGGAGTGAGTGAAGGGCTAGAGCAAGCAAAAGTGTGTGAGTGCAAGAGGTAATTTATTAATTAATTACACAATTCTCTCCTCTGCAACTGCCGGAAGTTGGAGTTGTTTGTTTCACACACATACCCATTATACACACGCACAAAAACACCAACGCAGCCTGCGTTTTACAATTGTTTAATTTCGCCTTTAATAATTTATACAAAGCCACTGACCCACTCAATTAAATTCCAGACGATTCCGTCGGCAGTGCCTTCTACAATGTTTTTTGTCCTAAAAAAAAGGTTGAAGAACACGAATACATGTTGCAAATGTTAATATTTAAACCGTTCCAGGGGAGAATGAGTAAGCAGGGGAAGTGGCTAAATAGGTTTTGTAATTAAAGAAAGGAAGGGCAACGAATGAGGAGGGAGAATGGTCTGGGGGAGGTGTTTGTCATATCTGGAATATGTTGGGGTAAAAGAATTGCAGAAGAAAACAGGAGCCGAATAAAGAGGAGGAATAAAGGAGGAGGTTCTGGAATCGCGTGAGCTCTCAGAGGCTCCAGGTGGCATGCGAAGAACGGCGTGTCCTCAATGCTAAGCGTCTGACAAGACGTCAGGAGGAGGCTGAGTTTGGACCATGGCACAATAAGGACACTGTGAATAAGTATTTGGACACTTGGCTCCAGAGCTGTATCTTATCAGGCAAGTGTTTTTACTTGCATTGTAAATGCAGGCAAAAGATCCGAGTGAATGTCTAATCTAAAATCTGGTCTTTGCATCAGGAGTCTGTTTGCTAGTTTCTGAAATCAAGGCCCAACACATTGCCATGACTAATGAAAAAAACATGGGTAAATGGGGAATCAAAATGAGTCGTTTATGAATATGCAAGTTGGTCACCCAATTTGAATCCTATTGAGAATGTAGTTTACATGACTGAAGGCAACAGAGCCCAGAAACGAGCATGTTACGAAGATGGCTGCAGTACAGGCCTGGCATCACGAGGTAAGATACCCAGCATCTGCTGCTATATAAGGGTCACAGACTTCAGGCAATTACTGGATTCAAAATAATATGAGACCAAGTACTAAATATGACTTTGTTGTATATAATGTTAATCTTTCCAAATACCCTAAAATAGGGGGACAATGTACAATACCTATTATAATTTCTAAATGGTCAAGACAATACGGATAAAATACATGAATATATACAATAAACTTGCGTTCACAATATGCTCTTTAAGTTGATACTTATTGTATCCTTTTAAATCCAAGGTAGTGGGATACAGAGCCCAAAGAACTGTGTCCAAATGTTTATGGCGTTCCCTGTGCGTCTGCATGGTTGGTATGGCAGATATCATGAGCAAAATGTTTGTGTACCAACAACTATGGTACACTACAACAAGAAACTCTATGAGTACAAAAATGTACACTATTTGCCCATGTCCGTCTGATCTGTTCATCTTTTCTTATAAAGGCCCTTTTGGTAACCTTTGACAGTAATGTTGAAAACCTAGCTGTAGCTGATATGCTGTAATAAATTCCTATTAGCTAGCCTGGTAGCTAGCCTTCTTCTTCCCAGTCCAGTAGTATACTGTAGTTGTTCTTAAATTTCAACAGTCTAAATGTGCTTTCTGTCATTACTCTGGCAACATGTTGTGAATATGTCTTAGCGGAAATATTAACACACACACCATGTAACTACATTTATTTTTTTGTAAAAATACATCTTTTTTGAATGCATTGACTGGGAGTTACAAAGGACAAGAGTAGCTACTATATGAACAGCACTTAACATTTAAAAATGAACATTTTAAATGTAACCCCGTGGCATCTGAACCCCCCTTCCTTTCCCCTTGATTGGTCCATTCTTGGAAGTAACTCAAACCATTCTTATCAATGGACTGAGTAAGGACTGATTCATAATTGAACAATTACACAATTGTGCAATTAAGTGTTGTATAAATGCCGAAGAGTTTCCCATTCAATGTAAATCTGGTTTGACATTTAATAGCCTAAATCACTCAACTGAGTTCTGATTCATTTGTAAAGAGTTGTTTACTGTAATACACATGCATTATACATTTACTCAGAATGCAATGTAAATATGGATGAATGCAGACATTCTGTACATTACCTTGGAAATAATGGGCGACGCAACGGGATGAGGAGTTTGGCTAAGATGCTCAGAATGTCATCTGCATTCTGTGTTCATTGATCAACCCTTGAGATGTTTCCACAACTGAGTGGGTGTCTCCTTGTTTGTACTTCTGTTTACCTTGGGCGTTTTATCACTTAACTTAAAGCAATCAAGAACCACTGTACCGTGACACGCCATAGCAAGGATTATGATGCAGTTGAACATTATACATTCGATATTATAATGCTGTATGATCCTTGAGTTAAGATTGTCCAGTAATTATTATGCACTGTGTTACAGTACATCACAAGTGATTGCATTAGCACACTCTGATGAGATTCTGAATGGTGATAGGTTCTGGTGATAGGTTCTGGTGATGTGATCTGGTGATTTGGTCTGGGGATTTGGTCTGGTGATATTGCCTGTGGATGTGGTTTGGTGATAGGATCCGGTGATGTGATTTGGTGATAGGGAAAAGTAATAGGGTCTGGTGATAGGGAATGGTGATTAGGAATGGTGATGTGGTCTGGGGATGTGGTCTGGGGATGCGGTCTGGGGATGTGGTCTGGGAATGTGGTCTGGGAATGGGGTCTGGTGATGGGGTCTGGTGATAGGGAATGGTGATGGGGTATGGTGATAAGGAATGGTGATGTGGTCTGGTGATGTGGTCTGGTGATGGGTGGTGATGGGTGGTGGTTGGGCCTGGTGATGGGTGGTGATAGGTCTGGTGATGGGTGGTGATGGGCGGTGATGGGGTCTGTTGATGGATGGTGATGGGGTCTGTTGATGGGTGGTGATGGGTGGGGAGAGGTTGTGGTGGGCGGGGGCCACAGGCCACAGGCCATGAGGGGTGTAATTTGCTTCACTGCTCCTCTGAACCACTCATTCACTTAAGGGGAGGCTGGCGATGCAAGCAGACCTTTGACGTGAGTGTTTCACATGAGTGTTTCGTGTGTGATTGTGTGTGTGCTTGAGAGTGCACAACTCTAGGTGTGTGAGAGTATAAGTTAGTGTGAAAGTGATTGTGTGTTTGTGCGTGGTTGAGCGAGTGTCTGCATGTGACCGCGTGAAAGCGAAAACGCTCATGAGTGTGTGTGTGGACGTTGGCAACGGTGACAGCAAGGCATGTGTAAGATCAATTGCACCGCGGCCGCGGCCGGAACAAAGTGCTCCCGCCCTCTGTGTTGATGGGGTGGAAATTGCATCTCCAAGAAAACGTGCTTGATGAGATTGTGGGATCAATAGAGAGAAGGGGAAAGCCAAGGGTCTGCTGAGGTTGAGAGGCTTGCTGGTGGCGTGGAAGGAGAACAGGCCCTCTGCATGATGCACCTCCCTAACCTTCCACCATGTTCTAATAAAACACGACACATAACGGGGTGGGGGGGCTGGTATGTGTGTTGATAGTCTTAAACGGGGCACTGGACATGAAGTGGCCGGGGTTCTCACCAACCCCCAGCAAATGGCACCAAATGCTTTGCACTTCCACGGAATGTAAACCAACATGAAATTACAGCTAAACACACGTTTATTTGAAATACACAATCGCATGAGGGTCAGAAATGGATTCAAACAATGTAAAGGTGAGGAATACCTGTACATCCTGTGGGTACAGGGGGGCAATCTTCCCCACACTGCCTGGCTGCCAAATACCCTGCACACAGAATAAACAACTAGATGCTTTGCCTTGGTTTTAGCCCCGCTTACGATCTGGAGGCCACCCGCTGTCAGCCGGCCCCCTCAAACACCACGACTAAAAGTGTACACCAACACCTAACCCTGGTGCCACACGACGGTCGGTATTTAAGGACCTTGTCAGTAAAGGTCTGCTCTTTGTAGCGGTCAAATAGGCGCGACAACAACGTCTGCCACATTAGGTTCATATTAGGTCCTCAGAAAACAGGGTCAATCCGAGCTGTTTCGACCGGCCGTCTTGCTAGGGTTGCGACTAGACGAACAAGACGGTCTGGCGCGGGTCAAGTCCTTGTGTGAATGGCGTCCATCGACCACGTGGGCATCGGATTCCCTTCAGTATGACTAAGCGTTATTGTGGAAAACCCAAATCAAAATTGACGCCACTCTACTCCACTTCCCCGGATCCCTTGAGGAGATGAAGTTTGTTTTCTCCTAGAGCAGTTTGCCGTCTAGGCTTTCCCGCACAGGGACACACGCGTCCACAAACACACGATTTCACTCATGCACAAACACAGACACACACTCAATACTCATGCAAGTCCAGCAATGCGGCAGAGAACAACCCCCCTCCCCCCTCACTTCCTCCCCTCTCCCTTCTCCCTGTGCCGGCTGTTTCCATGGCAACAAGCTCCATTTTCTGGCGCTGAAAAGTCGAAACTGACAGGAAGTGCGAGCAGCCTCCAGTGGGCGGGCGGTGGGGGAGTGAAGAAGGGAGGAATAAGGTACAGGGGGAGGAATGGGAGGGAAAGGGGAGCGAAAGGAGCAGGTGTGGGGCAGAATAGTGATCAACCTGGTCTGTTTTTTTCCTCGGTCCTCCCACAGCTTGTTTATTTGGATTAGCCTGGAAACGCTGATTGGCATGGAAACATTTGCTGCCATGTGAATGGGGGCTTGCTTGAGGCCTAGAGAGGCCTGCCATCTAGGTCAGGGGTGCGTGGAGGACAAGACTAACTGCTGATGATTACTCCCTCCAATCTGTCCTCCGGTCACACACTCTAACAACATATTATTGTGGGAAGGGGATTATGCATTGGTTAGAGCTGAATGTTTAAATCCAATCTCCCAAATGTCACATCTTCAGCAATGGTGTTGAAAATGTGCAAGTTCAAATCAACGATGTACTGCCTTTTCTTACATTTTACATAACAAAATGTAATCTTCTTGACAGTAGACTTTATTTTCTTCTCTTGAAATGAAAAGGTAATATTTTGTAAACTTCAAAAAAGAAATGCAACCTCTAATAATAGGCTCTGACACTTGCTGGTACCGGAATACTGAGTGAACCAAGATATAATAAAACATATGAATAAGGCTTGAAAGATTTTGTACTGTTCTTTATGTTCAAATACTATCAAACACATCTGTTGATGAGCAGCCGGTTGCTAAGTTTGGGGTTACATTTAAAAGAAGCATCTACAGACATGCTATTGGGACTCTCAAAATATAGTTTCAATAAATTGTGTGTTTCCCCAAATCCCACAGAGAGAAAACGTATTAGTTCGTTGGACCATATGTGGATACAAATAAGATCGATTGAATAGCGTAGTAGCTCTCCATAACAGCTCCTGAAATATATTTTCAAACATGTTGTCAAATGTTGATGTTCATTCTTATGCTTTCACTATATTATTAGTACAAATAATAATGATATTACTATTAAGAATGACATTAATTCTAATCATAATAATAACATTACTGCTCTAAATCAACAATTGGCAAATTGCTGAACGTATCCATTAATTATTGTTAGACAAATATTAGTGACAGCCTACACAAAACAGGACCATGCTGAATAATTATGAAATTGATTTCAAATGAAGGAAGTGACACAGATCCCTGGCTATGTAAGCTACCCTAAGGCATTCCCCATATTATTTCCATATAGTCATCTCGATTGTTTGTGACAACAGCAACGTTATTGGGATCTCTGTATTTGCAGTTTACTGAAGCAGGGGTTCCCAGATGCTGTAGCAGTAGCTGTGTTGTTGCAACCTGTCGCTCAAATCTCAAGGCATAAATGCAATGCTGTGGTGTCTCACGTGTGTTGGTTTGAATTGGATCAGCTCCGGGTTCGGTGGGATGATGTACTTTAGTGACTCCTTGTGGCAGGTCTGTCGTGGTCGTTAGCCAGTGCATTTGTTCAGAGTTTTCGTTGAGTCATTTCTGGTTAAGTGCGCAGAACCCAAGTAGAATGGCTTGGCAAAATGTGCTTTGGGTTGCTGCACCATTAATGTAAATGTGGGTAAACAAATCAGATAAAAACAGTTTCAAATGTAAATTAAAATGTTGCTGTGCAGTTTAGCATTGCCAGTGAGACAGATGAACACCTATTGATTCAATGCTTATACCTCATTCAGACCAACACTAGGAGGCTGTCACTAGATTAGCTGAGTCAATGCATGCACTGGCATAATTCCAGGTCAATAACATACACATTCCTTGTTTGCTCCAGACAAGCATATCTAACAAGAACAGTTAACACAAAACAGTGTAGTGAACTTCAATGAGAAACACTTCTGCACTGGGAAACACCTATTGCTTTGCCTCATTTATGCAAAGCCGGCAAGTTAGTTAATTTTATAGTTAATAACTAACAATATAATATTACTTGCTGTTAGCAAGCCACAGAAAGAATAGCGCATATACTCAGCAATGTCTATCTGCAAGGGATATTAGCATAGAGGTTCAATGTATGAAGAAGTGCCAATATTACCTAAAAACATACTTAGCTGTTCTGACAAAGCTTAAATCCCAAGCCACCTGCCTACACGTTCTTTCATAGAAGTGACCGGCACAGCTACTGTAGTTGGTCAAAGCCGTGTGCTGGTGTGGTAGAGCATGCGTTGATTAGCCATTGTGGCGCCTTCATTTCTCCGCTTCAAAACGATCCATACGTCTCAACTAGAATTGTGTTTTTTGTTTTTAATTCCATCCGGCATTAGGAGACCAGAGTTCTATTGGACGTGATAGTCGGTAGAGGTGTCTGGTAAGTCCGAAAGCTTATCAGTGCCTACTGCTGTGTAACCCCGACACGGTGAAGAAGGGTGTTTGTGGAAGTGCCTGCTGCAAATCCTTCAGTCATGCAGAATTATCTCCCTTATGCATTGGGAATCACATTATGAATGTATTCCCATTAAACCGCTGCCTGATCACCTCCAATAAGGCGGGACTGGGTTGGGGTGTCTGGTCTGGGTCTGTGTCTGGTCTGTATCTGTGTTGGGTCTGTGTCGGGTCTGTGTCTGGTCTGTGTCTGGTCTGTCTGGGCTTTGGACGGGCTCTCCAGCGCAGAGCGTCCCACGTCTGAGGTAAAAGGTTGGGCTTGTTAACCAGAGCCTGTTGGACCCCGTTATGCTCGGCGTGTCCGCGTGATTCATTTAGGAGCACGTTCTCCCTCAATAGACCCCATCACTCACGTTGTCTTGCGTCCTCTCCTCCTTCTCTGCACCCCACATCGCTCCCCGGAGATTCCCGACTGTGCCACCGTGCGACGCGTCAGAAAGCGCCTCCTTTCTCCCGGTTCGCTCTCCCTCTTTCCACACTGCCTCTGCCCCCCCCATATCCTCCTCTCTTCCCCACGTTCTGTTGTTCATTCTCCCGCTGACGTTTCCTCCGCCGTCTTGCTCCCCCGTTGTCTCCCCTCTAACACCGAACTTTGAGACCAGACATGAAAAAAAAAGAACAAATGATTGACATATCAAGGGGAAATCCCAAAGCAGTAGACTTGAAAAACGCTTTTTAGAATTTAACCGGCGTACGCCGCATTTTAGGTGATGTGTCAGTCACAGGCGCCTCCGGATTCCTCCACCCAATAAACGTGCATGTCTACTTATTAGTCAGCACACCAGGTAGAGGAGGTGTGAAGAGCAAAGTAAATGGCAATGTTTCTAAAGAATTACCTGGAACTATGCATCTGGGACACCGTGCGACGGTTCAGAAAAGCATTCGCTGCTGCAGCCCATTAGTATCTCTAACTTTGGATTGTATAGACTGCTGCAGACTTTTCTGAGCCCAAGGTCGTGATGAAATTATTTTCTTTCTGAACGTGTATTTCAAATTCCATTTCATGGCAAAATTGGAAACACTCATTACTCAACGCTGGTTCAGCTACATAGAAAGCCCAGCCAATTCCAAGTTTACATTTACACCGAAATAACAATATGTCGGTCTGTTGGCCTATTGGCGTGAGACCTGAATGGGAAACATAGTTTTTTCAACAGCAATCCAGAATGTTCGTAACAGCACGAGGTGTTGGCCCGGTCAGCCAGTTGAGTTGCTTTGAAATCCTAAACACATCTATGTGAAGCTCTTGAATGCCTCTGACCCACTTACTTCTTTAATTGAGCTTTTCCTTTTTTTTACCCTACTGCATCTCAATCTTAACACTCCCGTGAGTCAGTGTTTCTCTCCATTATCTGTGTTCTCTTTTTTTCTGGCTCCAGCTCCTCCATACGTTTTCCTCGCCCTCGCTCAGCCTCTTTCTGTCTTACTCTCCGTCTCTCAACGTTTCAATCTATCTGTCTGTTTCCCTGTAGTCTCTCTCACGTTTGCCTTCCTCTTTTTCTCCCTGCAAGCTCCCTGTCTCTTGCTTTGCCTTTTTCTTGCTTTCCTTCCATCTATCACGGACATCTCACCCACTCAGCCACCTGGTTCTGTTCTCTCATTATCCTCCTTCGTTTCACCTTGACTGGGATCAGACAACCCCAATTCTTCTGGCCCTCCAACTCTGTTGTTGTTTCCGGGCCTTTCCGCGGCGCCGAACACATCGATCGATTCACTCCCTAATTCCCCGCTTCCCGCCGTTCCCCCTTTCCTCAGACACGTCCCCGCCTCCCGCGAGCTGCGCGTAGACGACCGTCACCGGCATCCTGCCAACCAATTACAACACCTTCCCTCACCCCCCCATCCCCCCCTACACACTCACTCTCATTCCCTCCCTCCCACTGCCGTGTCCCTCTCCGCTCTTTTCTTCCTACGACCTTCCGTCGCCCCCACAACGCGCAGCGCTGCGGTCCCCTCTCACGACTGTCCGCTGCCTCCACAACCCAGACCGACAGACGGACGCAATTATCACCCGGGCCAACGGTTATTTTTTTCTCTCTTCTTCACTTCTCCCCATTACCTGAGGTATTTGCCGCACCCGACCCTCTCTCCGGTCCCCATTTACCTTTTCCGCCAAGTCCTTCGTAGCCCCCGGCCGCGCAAACGCTCAGGTCTCATTATCCCAACGACTCCCCCCCGTCGACCCGTCTCCTCCAGTCGAAAGCAAACGCGCGGCAGCCATGTTGCGGTGCTCATGCTGATACCTCTTAGGCATTCCACACCCTCACTAAGGGTCTACCATTCCCTGCCGTTCCCCCCTAAGGGTCTCAGTTCCCTGCCGTTCCCCCCTAAGGGTCTCAGTTCCCTGCCGTTCCCCCCTAAGGGTCTTCCGTTCCCCCCTAAGGGTCTGCCGTTCCCTCCTAAAGGTCTGCCGTTCCCCCCTAAGGGTCCTTCGTTCCCCCCCTAAGGGTCTTCCGTTCCCCCCCTAAGGGTCTTCCGTTCCCCCCCTAAGGGTCTACCGTTCCCTCCTAAAGGTCTGCCGTTTCCCCCCTAAGGGTCCTCCGTTCCCCCCCTAAGGGTCTGCCGTTCCCCCCTAAGGGTCTACCGTTCCCCCCCTAAGGGTCTACCGTTCCCCCCTAAGGGTCTTTTTTTCCCTCCTAAGGGTCTACCATTCCCCCCTAAGGGTCTTCTGTTCCCCCCTAAGGGTCTACCGTTCCCTCCTAAGGGTCTGCCGTTCCCCCCTAAGGGTCTCCCGTTCCCCCCCCTAAGGGTCTGCCGTTCCCCCCTAAGGGTCTGCCGTTCCCTCCTAAGGGTCTCTTGTTCCCTCATAAGAGCCCCATTCCCCGCCGTGCCACGCGTTGTTCCGGGAGAGAGCACTAGTTGGTCTGGCCTATTTGGTTCACCTCATTGATATACAGCCCCTTGCATTGTTCCTGCATTCTCAGACAGGTTCCCTCCCAGCGTCTTGGTTAATTGCCCTGGACATGGGTCTAGCCACTCCTGAGTGGATCCAAGGACATTTTGTGGGTGGCGGGTTAAGGGCCGAGATGTTGCTGTGTGCCTTGCTGTTTGTACACTGACTGCTCCATGCTGACCCTGCTCTGTGAACTGGGCGGTTTTGTGCGAATGATGGCTTGGGCTTCCTAACCACTCGGATAAAAGCCTTGTCTATCTTCTGACTTTTCCTCTTGTCCCTTTCAAAAAGAGCTTAGTTGGGAATCGACCGACTGGTCCGGACGTTTGGTCTCCCGGTTGCATCCAGGGCACATGCCGGTGTTTTGTCCTCCTCCTGTTTGCTCTCGTTTGTTTTGCCTGACGCCCGAGGCCAGTGTCGGTGACCTCTCGCTCCGGTAAACGGCTACGTCAACCTGGGGGTCAGCAGAAAGCCGTGGGCGGCCATCCCGTAGCAGTTCGCCCGTTACGCTAATTGAAAGGTATCTTAAAAGCTTTCCCCGACCCTTACCCCTAACCCTAATTGAAAGGTTTCGTAACAGCTTGAGGGGACCCGTTGGCTCTGAGGTGGAGGGCCGCTGAGTGTAGAAGAAGTACTCATCGGAGAAGCAGGGAAGGAGTCGGGGGTGGGAAGTCCTGAAGTGGCTGGCACAATGAAGCCATTGGACCGATGTACAGCCCCACTCTCGGATGTGGTTCACCAATCACCTCTCCGGTCCGCAGCTCATCAGAAATAGAGCGCCGTTCAGCATCCATGGCACCTTCGACAGGCTCCGTCAGGTCGTGTTTACCCAGAATCATTTGATACGCCTGTCCGTGGTGTTTTTGACCTCTGACCCCGTGCACCTGCATTCTCACAGCCGGGCTTCTCACCTCAATTTGCTGCTCCACATCCACCTATCGTGGCCGCGGCGTCCATTTCTGAGGCCGCCGGGTCGTCCTGCTTCTGCCTTCCTCCCTCATTTCAGAATGTCCGTTTGAAGTTGTCTCGGTAACATTTCACAGGCGACATATTTCCCAGGCGTTTGCCTGAATTCCTATTGATTCCTTGCTGCCTTTGTTCGAGCGGAAAAGTAGAAGGAGAAAAAGGAGAAGTAGAAAGTTAGATGGCGGGAGAGGGGGAAGATGGTCGATGCTGGTGTGACTGTGGGGTATTGGTCTAGTGTGCTAAGGAGGAATAATTACCCAATTCTGCTCTGCCAGGCTGGGCAGTGTCTGTGAAATATCGATATGTTTTTTGGTTAATTTCTTCCCGAAAGAGCACCCAATGTTTTGAGGTTTTCTGCAATTTCCTTTGCTCTTTTTCACAAATTGAATTTGCAGATACTGTGACTGGAGGATGTCAACAACTTTTCTAAATCATTGTGAAGCGTCAATAGCCCTGCATGTGAGCACAGCTCTGCCATTGTAGATAATTAAGTCTAAATTCTAGATATGACTGCAGAAAACGTGATCGGGGAAGCACATGAAAATGTTTCACCTTTTGTCAAGTGATTTCTTTTTAATAATTCAATTTGAATAAATATCAATTTGTAGTTTCAAACTCTACAAAAACAATTCCTCTCTGGTATTTGACAATACCACGGTACACTGTGGGCTTTCAATCACATCGTTTAACGCTAACATTTGCAGTACATAATGTCCCAGTGTGGTGTAGCAGGTGTTGTAGCAGGTGTCGTCACTGCTCAAAAGGCATATATTAAAACACTACCCATAATAAAGTCTGCAATCTACAAAAAAGACATTCTGACTCTTGCTTGAACCATGAAAAATGACATTGCCTTCTGCTTGTTCATGTACACTGTCCAACACCTTCACTCAAATGTAATATAAACCAAAGGCTTGCCTGCACCTAAGTGAACGTGGATGGGTGGCGCCTTACGAAGCTATTTAGCCCCTAATCTCGATATGTAGCCAGCCTCGTTGACATGCTAATCAGATACACGTAATCCAGGCTGATCTCATGACTTCTACGGTGATGACACAGCGCTTGTCCATGTCTTTTAATGATAGACAAATAAACTGTTGACAAAAATACATTACGTGGATCTGATCCTGCAAGTGGCAGAAATAAAGGCAATGGTCTTATGCTAATAGTAATTTAACTCACATGAGAGTCAATAAATGGTTTGAAAGGTCGGTGGCGATAGTTTCCTCAGAGAGAACAGTGGCTGGGCTCATCTGCCATCCTTTAATTGGTTGCTTGGACGCATGATGCAAGAATGAAGGCAGTTCCCTGATTGAAGTTATAATGGACACACACACACAGTGCCTGTGCTTAACAAACGACTGAGTGATTTGTTCAGTTGAATTTCTTTGAACGGTTGGCAGCAGTGGATCTGGGATGATTCAAACAAGGTCCTCCAGCTCACTGCTCTAACCAACAATTGTTTGTTTAATGTGCAAGAAGAAAAAATAGATCAAGCCGCAGGCAGCATTTGAGAAGAAAAATGCACGTTTAGAACTGATGATTGGAAGCGTGGTGCAATAACAAATGCAATTAATTGTCTATTGAATGTCACGCTTTATAGAACAAAAACATACATTTCACAGAGCCTCTGCTCAACAAAATGGAGAACGATATGTGCTCATCACCCTTGCAGCAGTTCACAAGTTGCAGCCTCAACTAGACCTAGTTTGAAATACTGAACAAATACTATTCATTGCTTTGCCCAGCAAAGACAAATGTACTACATTCAAGGACCTTTACAAGTTCCAGTGACAAATGACAGCCACAACCCCCTGTGCCGAATGAAATGTGAACCCGGGGATTATAGAATCATTGCTCTTTTGTTCTCCCATGCAGTCAATGGTCATCCTTGCATTCTCTGGGCTTTACTGACTCAAATGATAGGTTTGTCTCAAGATCTGTGTGAACATTTGTTGCTTTTGCTGAACAAATGAAACTGATCCGGCGACCTTCACACTAGCTGAGCTCTGTCCATCTGTAGCTCAACACGACCATCTCACACTACTTTCCCAGCTCCAGCTCTCCAGCTCGTCCTTTCCGCTCATCCCACGTGGCTTTGGCCAGCCGTGCGAATAGCAAACGACGCCTCCGAGTGCGTCCCGCCCGCCTCTCGTTCATGACTTATTCACGACTTCTGCTAACGTTGCGTAGGCTGTCCATCGTCACGCCGCGTGTCCAAAACACGCGCTCGCACTGAACACCCCCAGGGCTGTTTGTCCAACCCTGTGACATTCTCGCTTTATGCGCTGTTGCACATCCCATCCTGCCCTGCGAGGAACGTGATAACAGCAATGGCTGAGGCTAACGGGGGCCGCGCCACCGACGTAATTCAATGTCCAATCCGATGGCCGTAAGGTTGCATTCGCCACTCGTCGTTGCTTCTAAAATGTCGAGCAACGCTGTTGCTTGCGGTGAGAATAGATTGGGTCACCCGCTCGCCTCACGGACCGCTACATGGGGATAGCGTTGCAGACAAGCCAGTCGGTCCGGCAAGCAGATTGAATGTGTACTGTCTATGATCAACCTGTGACGTCTTCACAGGTGTGGTTATCCGTGCAAGCCTCTGCCTTATTCCCGGGTATATGATGTGTGGCCATCAGACTGCAGGCTTGAATAATCAAAGGGAGAAATAGCTAGCTGGGCACTACTCCGTGCTGGCTGTCGTGGGCGGTCTTGTAATGTGGAAAAAGGAAGGGCTATGTTTGCACATTTCTGCCCTAAAATGTCATTGTAAGCATTTTAAATATGTGTGGGTGTGTTGGCATGACACAGCGGAAGACAGGAACAGGACGTCATAGCCACTGTTTAGCGATGTCACCCGACCTCGAACCTGCTGAATGCATAAAGAGCGGACTGGAGCTAAATGAGCAGCTGAGCAGCTGCTGATGTCTACATCAGTTTTTTAAGAAATCTGTTCCACTACCCTACTTCCCAGGCATATATTACAAATAATGTTCTGTTCTCTGTCATTCAATAGAAATGAGGGGAATGCAAAGAAAAGGAATCTACAATCCCTGTAAAAAGCCACCAACACTGAAAAGATTTCACTACATGGAGCAATTGGAAAGTCTTGCAGAAAAGTATTGAGCTGCCCAGAGCCGCAGCGGTGTTCAACCCTTTCCATTCTTGACCTGCCATTGAGGACCACCATTCACAGTGGTTATTAATGTATCACCAGCGGTCCATGGACCAGAAGATGAAAACCACTGATATCAACATCAGTATGGGTTTTGCCCAAACAACACTCAAGAAACACCTTTGGAATTTTAAACCCATTCAGGCCAATTTCTGACCCAAATATTCTCGTTGCAGCAGGTGCTGAGTAAACCCAAAGTATCCTTCACACACTAGGGAGTTAAAGAGCTCCCCTTAAAGGATCAATGGATCACATCTTAACAAGACAACTGTGACTTTTCTACCCACAGGGTATCAATGTGCCATCGATCATAGCCAATGCTCTCTTTCTTTCCTCCCTCTTCCTCCCCTGTTCCTCCTTCTTTCCTTCCTCTTTCGTTCCACTCTCTTCCCTCCCCCTTTCCTCCTCTTTCTTCCCTCCGTTACCCGTGCAATCCATCCCACTCTTAACTGGGAAATGATCTCCTGATGAAATTTTAATTAAAGCAATTCAACTTCCCATTATAATCTTTGTTTTTGTCTCAAATGCCCTTCAACGCGAAATGATACGACTATCTCCTCACATCAGAGACTCTTACCTGAATCTGATGTCACTCAGCCTTTTCCTGCAATTGTATGACCCTTATCTCTAAAGGTCAATGTGATTACATGAACGAACAAATCCCCTAAATGGAGAAATTCACCAGAAGTTACGCATTACGCATTAAATTACCAGGACCATGCCATTTACCGTTCCTTACTCATCGTGACAAACACTACAGAGTCTCTGCAAATCCACTCCAAAAAGAATAATTCAATCATTCCTACATCCAGCTGTCCTGGAGATGATGTCATTGGCTTGGTCCTCCTCAGCGGCGACCCCAGTGATTGGCTATGACAAGTTCGGTACTGAGACCAGTGATTGGCTATGACCTAGTCGGGGATGAGTCCGGCGGTGTGCCACGGTACGGTTATTCGCTGGCCTAATGAAGGCCCTCACCTGACGAAGACCCTGGGGTGGGAAACGACAGACTGGTAATTGAATAGATGATTCCCTTAATGGGGCTCATGTGGGGCCTGCCACTCTGTGAGATATCTGTGGCGTGAGTTTGTGCACGTGAAGGCGGGAATAAACACACCCCGTGTGTCTGCCATGTGTCTGCCGTGTGTCTGCCGTGTGTCTGCCGTGTGTCTGCCGTGTGTCTGCGCGGGGCATCTCTCTGTGGTGTGTGTGTGCCTGTGTCTCCGGGCTGTGCCGTTGCTCTTTAATGACCCCTGACCTTCTGAGAGCGTTGACTGCTGTAGGCACGGTGAGTAATGGCCTGGGTCCAGCCAGCACAAACAGGGGTGCTTGAGCCAAAAGCCCTGTCTTTAGCCAAGGTCCCGCCACTGTCAAGGCCCCGGACACAGCGTGTGTGTGTGTGTGGGTGTTTGTGTGTGAGCCACAACCTTTGCCGAAGACCCATTAAAGTCCCACCCCGGTCCCGCCCCGGTCTCGGTGACGCCGCTGTGTGACTGACTGTTTACACTCTCACTAAATGTGTTTATGTTGCCGCGGCTGGCGGGGGCTTGGTGATGCATTTATGTGACAGCGTGTGTGTGTGTGTGGGTGGAGGGTTACGGATGCGATGTGAGTGTGTGTGCGCGTGTGGTGTCTGAGTGCAATTGCATGCATTATGTATGAACTGAATGGGCCTGTGAGTGAGGTGTGTGAAGTGTGTGTGCGTGTTTTTTTCTTCTATGCGTGGGAGTGAATCTATACTCGTGTGCGCGTGTGTGTTTTTGTGTGAAAGAGGGTTTTATGTGGTTGCAGGGTCCAATAAATTCTTAATGCCATGCAGATTAGCAGTGGAGTCGATAAACAATGAAATGATGGCTGTCCGTTCCCTGGCCACTCCACTCAGCCTTCGGGGGAAAGCGAAGGGAGACGCAGAACAAAAAGGACAGATGAGTGGAAAAGTTTTGAGTTTGTTTTCAGTTGTTTACCCCACTGGGAAGAGAGAGTGTGTCTGCAAAAGAGAGAGACACAGACAGAGAGAGATGAGAACATGGGCAGACTGAAGGGAGTACGGAGCCCCACGGACACTTTTCTCCGCACTAATGGATGAGGTGGGTTTTGGGGGAGGGTATGCTGATCCGAGTCCTGTGCCAGAGGGGATGAAGTGCTGAATGGAACCTTGAAAGGGACCACGGGTGGCAAGTTCTTTGCACCGCGGGAGAGAATTGTCTGGTTTTATTTGAGTGATTATGCAGATGCGTGCTTGCGAGTGTGCGTGCGTCATATGCATGTAAATGTATGTAATGGGTGTGTGTGTGGGTTTTAAACACTTTGTTGAACAGCTCTCAGATGCGGTAACAGAACGTATGCCCTTGAGTGAGGCAATTAACCTGTAGCCACACTGGTGCAACTGATAAACAACAATGGACACAAATTGTGTTTATCGTGTACATACAAGATAAACATAATTGGTCCAGTAAATCTTGCCATTTGTGAATTAAAAAGATTTATATAGCTGTCATTTTGTATCCAAATGTCTGTAAGGATAACCTGGGCAAAGATTAGTTGGCTGTTCATAACAGAAGCCTTCCCTGTACCACCCAGCACACACCACAATGCTGACCATGCTACCACAACAGGGAGGAACACCTTCCCTGCACATCCTGTCTGAGCTCAGCGGCACAGTAACCCAGGAACGCTCCCATAGCCAGCTACCCAGAGTTCACAGTGACCTTGGGCTAAGTCTTAATTGGTATGATAGCCCATTATTCTGATGCTATTCAGGGCCGGCCCTATGCATTGGATAACTGGGGCCCCCAGACTGCTAGTGGGCCCCGAATAAGTTGTTTTATCAGTCTTGGTCACAGTCTAGTGGTTGAGGGAGTATAGCAGAATGCACCAAATGGAATTTCAAGATGCATTGTTGCATCAAGGGTTTTTCTCTCGTTTGGCAGTGCATGTCTTTGGGTTTGCATTCCCTGTTTCTAACCTCTAGAGTGCCCAGTTTGTTAGCTATTCTCTCTTAGACGTCATATTAAACCTATTCATTCTAGACCTGCTGAAAATTTAGATGGCAGCCATAGCGATTTTGAGTACAGGGGTACATTGTTTGAGACTGTGGTATGTTCCTTCATGTAGTTCAGCTTGTTTAAACTGTGAGAGTGGCAACATCTCCCCTCACCATCTTTGAATGGACACGGGCAACTGTGAATGTTCTGATAGTGCTGCGATAAACAAATGGGACATCCATCACCCCTTGATAGATGTGCTAGTTGAGCAATCTTGTTGTAAGGGGAGTTGGACATAACCTATATATGCGTGCCACAAATATATTTTGTCCTTTGTGCCTAGGACTTGTTGTCTAGAACATTGCAAGCTGTCAAGACTGGTTTAATATTTATTTCAGTACGTATAATACATTCTGAGCTAATGTTTTGACTAGGCGGACCTATTTTAAAATTAAAAGATGTGAACAGATTTTCAATAATTTTACATTTCACTAGTAGACCTGGTTGTATTTATTTGGTAAGGCACATTAAGGTGAGAGACAAAAATAAGGCATTTAAAATGGCATTTAGGACACATGGCAACATTTGTGAAATTAGTTGTAAAGTTGATATGAAATGTATTTTGAAACAGCCTTGCATGACTTTGTGGTAAACATTTTATCATCGAATAACGATGACAATTCTCAAAAAAATCAATGCAGAAAACAAGTTATTTTCTGCACTAGAAAATGCTTTAAGATTCCATCACCCCATTCAAGTCTGCCTGTACTACTTTTGGTAGAAGGCCATTTAGGCAAAGGGTAGAAGTCAGACAGAAAGTGAAATATTGTGATCTTTAATCAGTTGTGTTATTATTTGCTCGGTTTGTGTTTGTGGTAGAAGCATGTCCTGGGTTTATTCTTTCTGACTCTTGCAAAGGTACCAGTCAAAGCCATTAATGTACTGTTTGTGTATTATCTTGTGGAATGCAGTGTTTCATCAAAGTCAAAGGTGACTTTCACAACCGAAACTACATACAAATTCATTCAAAGAAACCCGTGCTTTTTTTAGTTGTCTTGCCACAAAACCAAATGCTGTGACCAAATAGTTGAAGCTGCATACAAATAAATTATTTAGACTTAGTTTCTGGAATAGTTTGACAGACTCGTTTCGGTATTCATCAAAAGGTAAGCTAAGTAACATGGCAGACCACTCATGCCAGAAAAAAACCCCATGTTCTAAAGATAGAGACGTTTTTTTTCTCTATCTTTTAGATATATGAAATGCACTTCAAAACACAATCCACCGATACTTTTTTAGCCTTGCAAAGTATGTTTTTTTTACCATGTGTTACTAGGAACCCTGGTAATATTAATACCGTTCTAAAATTTTCTTTGCATAACTACATTGGTTATAAAATGTCAAATCAAATTGTGAAATGATTCATGGGGTGCACATTTTGAAACAATTCCATGGTTTAAGCAGAGATGTTCAATGGGCCTGGACTTCAGGGTGCAAAAAAAGGCAAATAATAGGTGGGGTCAAATTATGACAAAGATACAGTGCAAAGAGGAAGTTTATAATTCACCCATATTATTATGGAGTTTCTGAGGAGCCAAGGCTAGTGGGTAGAGAAGTTTCAGGCCTCCAAGATTACATGGACAGCTCTTTGGATTTCACCTGAAGACCAGTGAGAGATTTGAGAGTGAGAGAACGAATCAGGATGGAGAGAGAAACAGGGAGAAATAGGGAGAGAATAGAGCAGGGATGGGAAATAGGAGGGAGGCAAGTCGGAAGAGGGTTAGTTAGTCAAAGGGAAACAGTAACTGCGGTGTGCTGGGTCTATCCTGGGGGGTGCTGGGGCCATCCTGGGGTGTGCTGGGTCTGTCCTGGGGTGTGCTGGGTCTGTCCTGGGGTGTGCTGGGTCTGTCCTGGGGTGTGCTGGGTCTATCCTGGTGGGTGCTGGGTCTGTCCTGGGGTGGGGGGGGGGCGAGGACAGCGTCACACAGGGAGACCGCGGGGAGGGGTTGAGAAGGAGCGTGGCAGACAGGAGAGCCGAGGACACGTGAAGAATCGGGGTACTGGGGATGGAGAGAAAAAGAGTCGGAGACAGAGAGGGAGTGGGGGACGAGCAAGAGGAGAGTCGGAGACAGAGAGGGAGTGAGGGACGAGCAAGAGGAGAGTCGGAGACAGAGAGGGAGTGAGGGACGAGCAAGAGGAGAGTCGGAGACAGAGAGGGAGTGAGGGACGAGCAAGAAGAGTGCTCTCAGCGGCGGAGCGAGAGCTTGGAGCCTGTCGGAGACTGACTGCAGATCTGGATTGGTGTGACACATCCGTACGACGTCTCCATCAGAGGCTGCCTGTCTCTCTCCGTCCTTTATCTTTGGCCCGGAGACTCAATGCCTCCCTCCTCTCCCCGCCTCCCTCCTCTCCCCGTTTGCCTCCTCTCCTCTTTTTTAACTCATTCGTTTTCTTCCGTCTCCCCCCCCGCGTGTGCTTTTCCCGCCTTTCTGTCACTCACCCTCGCTCTCTTTTTTTCCATATCTCCGGTGCGCCCCCGCTTCCCCCAGTCATATTCCTGCTCCCTGTTTTCTCCCGCGGCTCTGACGGGAGTCTCTCAGGGAGGCTGGGGGAGGGGGGTGGCGGGAAGGGAGCTTTGTAGGGACTTGTGTGCTCATAAGCTGGAGAATTAGAGGGTGGAGATCGGGAGCAGTGTCAGTGATGAGTACAGAAAGGACGAGAGGAAATGAAGGCCTCACTGCCAGCCTAGACACACACACACACCGAGTCTCCCACACAGTCTCACACATTCATCTGCCAGCGAGCAGAAGACATTTGCATTCAACCCCAGTAAGCTCCAGTTTAGTACCATGGAGGAGCTTGAACTCAGAGAAGGTCTTCCCATAAAAAGGTGTCCAAAAATTGCTTTAGGGGATAATACATGGGACTACAGCATATAAAAGATGTGTGAGAGGGCTGATAAGGTCTGAAAATGAAAGTAATAAGCTTCGACTCTGGTCTTTCTTCCGTCTCATCACAAATTCAAAAGTTATTTCAATCAGTTTGTGGCGTGAACTCTGGGAGCCTGGCAATCAGGTCTTGCCACTGCGTGAAGCATCACCTTTGGGGATTTAATTTTAGCTTCCTTTTTTTAAACTGCTTTACATGCTTGTGTGGAAACATGGAAGTTGCATTTTTTTCTGTGGTCAAGAAATCTTTTGGTTCGTTTATTTGAATAGAGACGAACCGTTTTGAAATGAGGAAGTCATAGTTTCATGACGTGATCCTGCATTAGAACAGGGAAAGTCACAGTTTTATACCGTGACTCTGCATTAGAACAGGGAGAGTCACAGTTTAATAACATGATCCTGCATTAGAACAGGGAGTCACAGTTTCATGACGTGACTCTGCATTAGAACAAGGAGAGTCACAGTTTATTATTGTGATCCTGCATAAGAACAGGGAGAGTAACAGTTTCATGATGTTATCCTGCATTAGAAGATGGAGAGTCACAGTTTCATGACGTTATCCTGCATTAGAAGCAGGAGAGTTACAGTTTCATGACTTGACTCTACATTAGAACAGGGAGAGTCACAGTTTTATAACATTATTCTGCATTAGAACAAGGAGAGTCACTGTTTTATAACGTGATCCTGCATTAGAACAAGGAGAGTCACTGTTTTATAACATGATCCTGCATTAGAACAAGGAGAGTCACTGTTTTATAACGTGATCCTGCATTAGAACAAGGAGAGTCACTGTTTTATAACGTGATCCTGCATTAGAACAGGAAGAGTCACTGTTTTATAACGTGATCCTGCATTAGAACAGGGGGAGTCACAGTTTCATGAAGTGATCCTTCATTAGAACAGGGAGAGTCACATTTTCATAACGTGTTCCTGCATTAGAACAGGGAGAGTCACAGTTGTGTGATGTGACCCAACATTGCAAGAGGTGGAACCAGAGTTTTATAATGTGAACCCAGGAGACCTCCCTCGTATCAGCGCCGGGCATATTTTGGTGGGGACCGTCCTAGCAAAGAGACGAAAATTGGGCCCCTAGAGCAGAGCGCTGCTGCCACCTCTCGACAAGGCTCACCTGACCCCGGTCAAACCTCGCCAGGATGAGAGAGCAGCAGAAGAGCTGCTCTGCGCAAGGGAACGTTTTGAAAGGAGAAGAAGTTTGAAATGGAGGAGTAGAGTGCAAAGCCCTCTGACACTACGAACCTCAAGCCTGAGGCCGCCTAGGACAAACACTCTCATGCGAAACCACAGAAAATGCTAACTGTCGCTGTAACTATGGAAGGTAGCTCAATCATTCTCTAGCCCCGTGGAAACAATGCCCCCTGAAAGCCACTCCCTGCGGCATCTGGCGGATCAGAACCGACCCCGACCGACCCTGCTCAAAGGCGACCAATCGACGTGATCCGGTGCTACCCGGCGTCTGCCTCCTAATCCAGGAGGTGTTCTGCCGTGGGCCGCGACGCGTTACATGGCTGAGGAATAAATGAACATCACCGCTATGAGTGCCTACTCGTGTCTACATGTTTGTCTCTGCGTGGTTATCAGGGCGTGTTGGACAGGCAGAGCAGTTCCTTCACGCAGATTACAACGCACTGCCAGGGAGAAGAGAGTCGGGTATCCATTCAAACCAAACAGCTTAAAGGAGACGGAAGGTTCCTCATAGCATCTGGGGACTTGATTTGTGTAACTTTCGAACACCGAGCATACATTTAAGGTTCATCATAATCACATTCTAAAGACATGAATTCCGAAACATAGCGTATATTTGAAGATAAATGTGACACACATTTGTTATTAATACCATATTTAATTATGTATTAAATATTGAATTGCTTTTGCTAGGTTGCTGAAACCCATTTAGTCCCAGGGCAACAATAAAATGACTTCATCCAGCCTCATCTCATCGCAAATCCATCAAGGGAAGGCTGACATTATAATACATTTTCTAGTGGCCCTCCCTCAGGTGACAATCGACAATAGTATGGCGAACGTGTAAAGACAGCCTCTCTCTCGAATCCTGTTGAATATGGAGACCTTACTTTACCGTTCCCATTTCAGCCAGACAATGAGCTTTAATGTACCTTTGGTCCATGTCAGCGGTTAGTTATATTGTCAGTTTCTCCCCACACAAGACCCTCTTATGCTCTCAGCCTGGCTCGGTGTAGTGGTGAAGAGATTAAATTGCTCTCCATCGATTGCTCCTTTCCAATGGCACTCTGTTGCCTCCTTCGCTAAAGAAATACCCAAATATGTGGTCATAGAGGCTGGAGGCTTCTCGACAGTCTACCAGAGGGTTTGTTTCACTCAGAGCAAGATTAAGATTTGTTTAGTTTTTGTGTTTGTGTGTGTGCGGCCACCATGCGAGCTAGCATAGGGTTTGCTAATGCTGTTGTCGAGGGAACTGGGCTTTTGTGTTAGAGAGCTAGCAGCTTGCTGCGACACCAAATTAGCCCTGGTTTCATCCCCGCCACACAATGAGAACTCTCGGCTTCCCTCCCGCTGTGTTTCAAGGAGGAGATCTTTGGCTTTTGCTGGTTCTTTGTGGAAGGAATATGTCCAGAGGATGAAGGGCTCAGACCAAGGCTGCCCTAATATGAACTGGAAAATTGCATTGTGCCTGGACACATCAGACGATGCAAGTAAAGGTACAAGGCAAGGAGCAATGATGTTAAGAGCACTGTGAGGCAGAGATGGTTAGGAAGTTTAGTCTTTTCATTAGGTTGATCATGTGAAAATTCAAGTATCCTTTGCGCTCAGATGTTTTATAATGTAACAGGTGGGCTTTTGATTACAGATCGTTTGGAGCATTAAGCAGTTATTACATCCACTCAAAATATACCATACAATGACCAATGACTAAGATAAGGATTCATTGTAAAGACAATCATCTAAGCCCATCTAATCAATGGTCCAAAACCAATGTCTCAATCATAATGTTTTCTAATGTTACATAGGCAATAAACCTCCCGAATGTAGGGTATATTGTCAATTTACCACAAGCCCCTGAAGGCGTTATTGTTAGATTATTACTAATTAACATTGATCCTTTTCTGCATATGACTTTGGGTGTGGACCACAGCATTTAGCCAATCACCCTTCAATGTTCTAACCATCTAATTTAAACTGGTGTTTTAGGAACTCTGGAATGTCCTAAATTCAGGTGAATAAACCCAATGATCTAGAGAGAAATGCTATCATTGTGAAGTTAAAAACAAAATTGCACCCAAACTGTGTAAGCCTTGTGCCTATTATAGATATATCCTTTAAGCAAGTCTATGCTTCATTGGACAGGAATGTGGTGGGTCAAATTCAAACTCACACTGCAGCAGTACATGTATAGCAGAAACAGTGGGTTGAACCAAGTCCACAAGTTCTTATTTCTGGACAGGTCAGGATGTAGGTATCTTAATCACTTATTGGCAACTATGTTAATATTTTCAATGGTAATTATTAATATGGCTAGCACAGTATACCTATTATTTATAGCAACGTGTATACATAACTATTATCTATAGCAACGTGTATACATAACCATTATCTATAGCAACGTGTATACATAACTATTATCTAAAGCATTGTGTATACATAACTTTTATCTATAGCAGCGTGTATATATAACTATTTTCTATTACAGTGTGTATACGTAACTATTATCTATTACAGCGTGTATACGTAACTATTATCTACTGCAGCATGTATACATAACTTTTATCTATAGCAACGTGTATACATAACTATTATCTATAGCAGCGTGTATAACTATTATCTATATCAAAATCTCACTGCTCTGGCAGGCTATGCATCAGTCTGGCTCACCTTCATTAACATTAGTCATTTAGCAGACACTCTTGTCCTGCACAGCATATAGGAGAAATTAGAATTAAATGTCAGAAAAGACAAAGTTACAGATGTTTCCAATGCTCTAACCGTCACCCTGTCTAGCACTTGAGGTCCCTACATGCATTGCATATTTCACTCGACCGGCAATATCTTTGACTGCTTTCTAACCTTTGATGTACTGCATAAAATCAGCTGAGTAGACTTTTGCAGAGACATTTCTCGCTGAAAAGAATGTGTCCCTATCAAACAGCATTACTCCTATCAAACATGAGCATTACCTCATGTTTAAAAAATAAATGTCAGTTCATCCAAAACCTCTGACATTACAGGATGTATTTTGGCACTGACTGTCCAACTTACTAGTCTTTATTGATCAAAGGGCCTTTCTAAATGTTAAATGGGTCCAGATCTGGCCCACGATCTACCAGTTGAACAGTCCTATCCGATAAAAGGCAAGGTTTTCTTGCTACTTACAGAATAATGGAAACCCTTAAAAAATGTTTCAAGGACCTAATAAGGAGAAGCACCTTCAGTTACCATCCTTTTTGGGATTCTGTCATACAAGTATTTACCCTATTACATACTTTTTTAATCAAGAAAAAAATCCTTCAGTTCTTTGAGGGATGAATGATGTGGAAATCTACTTCCAGAACATCCCGTAAAGGTTCAGATCTGGTGATTGGGTAGGCCATGGAAGGTGTTTGACATCATCCTGGTATTCATAAACCCACTCTTGATATTGTTAAGCAGTGTTTATGGGGGCATTATCATCCTGGAATCGTGAGTGAACCGTTTTTACGCCATAGGGTGCACCTGGTCCTGTAGAAATGCCTCATTTATATGACCACCCGCTTTATGACCATGCAGTGCAATCATTCAACTCTCACGAGATGGCTGCCCCAACTCTTGTGAATCCACCAACATCTTTAACAGTTGGCAGCAGATATTCAACCCACACAAGATGGCTGCCCCAAACCCTGTGAATCCACCTCCATCTTTAACAGTTGGCAGCAGACATTGTGGGCTGAAGGCATTATTTGACTATATCCAAACGTAAACTTGGGTGGGTCTAGTAAATATGGTGAAAGATGACTCGTTGAGACACTTTTTTCCATTGCTTAGGTTTTGTGCTTCTTACACCAAGTTCTGCGTCTTAGTGCATTGTCCTGGGTCACCGAGGGGCAGGTTCGCTACTGTGTTCAGTAGGTTCTTAGTG
>JACXGK010004602.1:0-14625 GCA_016801125.1 Novumbra hubbsi
ACTGGTCTGGTTATATCACTGTAGCCTGTCTATAATCACCACTGGTCTGGTTATATCACTGTAGCCTGTCTATAATCACCACTGGTCTGGTTATATCACTGTGGCCTGTCTATAATCACCACTGGTCTGGTTGCCCGAGGGATCTTGTTGTTGCTGTTGTGTTCTTGGTCAGCCTCTATTTTAATGCATCATGCTGGGCATGGTAGGACAATGTGTTAATGATGTCACATCCTGTATGGCCAGGAAGGTGTGTCGGGCAAACAACATCCTGACCCCTCTGAGGACATCCTGTAGAACAAAGTCATTTAGCGGCTGAACCTCAGGAACCTAAAAAAACACATAGTACATTACACAGATCAGTGATTTCTCCGATACGTTTTCTCTCAGCGCCAGTGTGTGTTTTGACCCAGATGGGGTTCCTGTGAATGATCATCTCCAGTGAAACATCTGTGACTGTCTTCTCCTTGTCTTTCTTTTGACCTGATTCAATTAAGCTGTACAGTTACTGTTGCTTTCGAATAGTCCAACACAATAGGCGTATTGTTTTAGAGGGGTTAACTTATCTGCTCGCATTATTTGACAACAGTTTATTTTTTACAATCAGCTATCATAATCCTTTAATGTAGGTTATAGTGTTTGAGTATGTGTGTGTGTGAGTATGTGTGTGTATGAGCGCGTGGGCTTTTTTTTAACTTGTCTGCTAGAGCATGCTTTCTTAATTGCGGTGGAGTATTGCTGAATCCAACACAAAAAAGATTTCTACCTCGGGTCCCTGTTCTATTTAAGTCAAGCGCCTCAAAATTTGATTTCATTTCCCGTTCGTAAGATTTCCATTAGTAATTCACTCTACTCTGAGGACCCATGACACCCCTAGCACCAAGCCCCTTCAGTTTGCCTCGTCAAGAGAGCACTACTTGTTTGTTTTGTGACCTTATTTTGGTATTAAAAAAAAATTGTTGTCCATGTAAAAAAGGGAATTTAGTCTACAGCCAGTGTTTACTTTCACAATTGGAGCCTTGACAGATTTGTGAGAGCATTGCAATCTGAAGGAACTAGTGTTGCATTGGATTTGGAATGGTATTGAAAAATTCAGAAACATGTTGGGGAAGAATATTGTTGCCCAGTTGGATTTAATGTCTGTTCTAGAATTCTCTAGGGTCTGGTCCAGATTGTACTTAAATGGTAGAATGCTCTCAATACACCCTGCCCACATACACACATTTTCTTTAACCCCATTTTCGTATCAGGTGACCCCATGTTGGGTCGTAACCCATAGTTTGGGAAACATTGGCACTCTCTTACCTTCAAAGACCATACCAAGTGTCCATGGTCTTAAAGTGTTTGCCCATTTGTGACCACAGGCACATTGTTTTCCATCCTTCATTCTGGATTATATTTCCTATCACAGTCAGCCATCGGGGGATCAAGAGAGGATTCAGACAGATAAGCTCTTTGATCTGATGGGAATGTTTCGCTCACCTCCTCGACTCCTTTGTGGTCCTCCTGGCACCTGGCTGTAGTTCAGGTTTGTGCTTCTGCACCCCTGTGACTTTGTCTACTTGGGCCTCGGTCCCAGATATCACATCCCCCAATTAGGGCACCAGTTTTGACCCGGTCCAGTAGGATATCGCAATATGGAAAAGTAGTTCCACATAACAGGAAACATTTCTGGACACACACTGCTTTGTCTGTTCGCTCCCTAGCTGGCTGATAGCTGGTTAGCGATGAGGGAGCTGTCTGTGGGGCCCTCTCCAGGGTTAAGGTTAGGGAGCTGTCTGTGTGGGGCTGTCTCCAGGGTTAAGGTGAGGGAGCTGTCTGTGTGGGGCTGTCTCCAGGGTTAAGGTTAGGGAGCTGTCTGTGTGGGTCTCTCTCCAGGGTTAAGGTGAGGGAGCTGTCTGTGTGGGGCTGTCTCCAGGGCTGTTCCACTCCCCTGGTGGCTTCATGCTCCACTGGAGGCCTGGTGCGCAGCTCCTTTTGTGTCTCTGACCCACTAAATGTGTCTGGCGTTACCTCTCACTTTCCTCCATCTGTTTCTGTCTGTCTCAGTATGTCTCGATCTCTCTCAATCTGTCTCAGTATGTCTTGATCTTTCTCTCTCTGTCTCTTTCGGTCTCTGTATCTCTCGATCTCTCGATCTGTCTCCCGCTGTCTCTGTATGTCTCGATCTCTCTTGATCTGTCTCCCACTGTCTCTGTATGTCTTGGTCTCTCTCTATGTCACTCTCTCTCCCACTCTCTCACATGTTCTATCTCTCCCTTTCTTTGCCTTTTTCTTTCTTTCTCCCTGTAGTCTCTCACACGTCATTCTGTCTTTCTCACCCCCTTTGTCTCCCTCTCTGTATTTCTCCATGTCTCTCTGTCCATATCTTTTTCCCCGCCTGTCTTTCTCTATGTCTTTGTCTTTCTCAGTCTCTCAGAGATTTGATGTCCCGGGTAGAGATGATATTTGACAGAATTCTGGGGCAGATCTGTTTATGGAAGGACGTTCCTGTACGTACGTACGTTTGACGAAACATCTGGATAGCCTGGGTGTGTGGGTGTGTGTATATTGGGGTGTGTGTGTGTGTATGTGTGTGTGCCTGCCTTGTCCTCAGCACCCATACAGTGAAACCACACGAGACTTCAGGAGCTCTCCTTCTCCCTTTCAGAACAAGCATAATTACAGACAGGACATCACTCAGTTTTTTTCTCGGCTGAGGTGAAACCAAGACGTTCAGTGTGAGTCACAAATTGCCCCCTACTATCAAACAGGTGCAGTGCTCCCCTTACAACGGCCCCTCCCCTGAAGTAGTGCACTCTTATAAGGACAGGGGTTCATTCGGTGACGTGCTCCGTGTGTCTCTACTTCCTGAATGTGTATTGTTTAAGGTGGAACCTATAAGCTGCTGGTTGGGTTTGTTGGTCCTACGTGTTACTGAACCAGATGTCTGTCCCACCTGGATCCACCAACACAACCTAGTAATTACTGAGCCACTGTCCTACACACACACACACACACACACTACCTCATACAGCCTGCAGTAAATACCTAGGATCACAAAGGGTGGGGCGCTGCAGTTCACCCCCATCAGGACTGACGAAAGGACTGGGTCACACAACCACACCCGATTCCCCTCGTAGAGCCCTACATTGACAGGGCCCATAGGACTGTGGTTCCACCAAGGGGTCCCGCGTTGTAGCATTTCAGCAGCAAGGCTTCTTCCCACCCTGGGGTTTAACACTGGTTGCTATTTAAACCTATTTAAAGCTCCTCTTCTGTGGTAAGTCGAGTCAAATCCCTATTCTGGGGTTGAGTTCCTCGCTTTACTTGCTCGTTGCAAACAAATGAAAACATAAACATTGCATGTCTTTGTGTGTGTGTTCGTGTTTGCATATATACATTTATCAGCTGCTGATTTTGTTAACCTAACCCCTAAAGCTTTAACCTAACCCTGATTTAAGCTTAATTTCCACCTTGAACTTAACACAAAGCCTAAAACAAATGAGCATTTTGTAAGTACCAAAGTATACGCATCTTAACTGTTTTTTTGGAGCACAGCAATCAAATGTACAATTCAAAAGGAACACATGTGGACAGTCTCAACATACAAGTCAACCTAGGAGGACAGACCACATACCACACCTTCTGCTTACCGCACACGCCTACCCACCCTCTCCTGACTTACACGGGCGTGAACACGGCCAAGACCCCCCTAGTAGTACCCTGCCCACGCCGTGGTAACCGGCTGTACGGGGGGAACCCGAGGGTCTGAACGGGCTGGTCTGTGAAGGCTCCCCCAGGGGCTGGCCCCTCAACAACATCGAACATGTTCAGGAGTCCAAGGAACGCTTCATCGTAAACGTTAAATCACCTCACTCTGACACATGAATGATTGTGGACATGCACTGCTACGTGTTTTCAGTAGAGTTTCCCTGCAGACCGATCCAGAGCAGGGAGTTTCCCTGTTAGTTTGTCCCCACACACACACACACACACACACACGGACCATGCGTGCATCTCCGTCACTTTGACATTTGAAAACAGCTGATTTAAGGGGTCAGAATCCTGCCTCCAATGTTTACTACACATTGAAAAAGAATTACTTTACCCATACCTAACGATACTGGAATAGGATTAGCTAGTCCACATGGAAAATATGTGGGTTTAGGGTGAGGGTAGAGAATAGTATTAGCTGGTCCACATGGAGAATACGTGGGTTTAGGGTGGGGGTAGAGAATAGTATTAGCTAGTCCACATGGAGAATATGTGGGTTTAGGGTGAGGGTAGAGAATAGTATTAGCTGGTCCACATGGAGAATACGTGGGTTTAGGGTGGGGGTAGAGAATAGTATTAGCTAGTCCACATGGAGAATATGTGTGTTTAGGGTGAGGGTAGAGAATAGTATTAGCTGGTCCACATGGAGAATACGTGGGTTTAGGGTGGGGGTAGAGAATAGTATTAGCTAGTCCACATGGAGAATATGTGTGTTTAGGGTGAGGGTAGAGAATAGTATTAGCTGGTCCACATGGAGAATACGTGGGTTTAGGGTGGGGGTAGAGAATAGTATTAGCTGGTCCACATGGAGAATACATGGGTTTAGGGTGGGGGTAGAGAATAGTATTAGCTAGTCCACATGGAGAATACATGGGTTTAGGGTGGGGGTAGAGAATAGTATTAGTTAGTCCACATGGAGAATAGGTGGGTTTAGGGCGGGGGTGGAGAATAGTATTAGTTAGTCCACATGGAGAATAGGTGGGTTTAGGGTGGGGGTGGAGAAGAGAGAATGAGGAGACTACAAGTGAATGCAAACTGATAGACAGGCAGACGAGAAAGTTTCAATGGAGAATATCTCAGGAACTTTTTGTAGGAAAACAATTGTTAACATTCCCCCGCAGATGTTTTCTGTTCATTTATGCTAGAAGCGCAGTAAAACTCTTGGAAACTGCCACTTTTATTCACAGTTAAGTCCTTGAAAAAAACAGATTGGCTACAATTTTATCTGTTGTAGAACCATTAAAACTGCTTTCACTCTCTTTCTCTCTCGCTCGCTTTGTCTGTCTCAGTCTGTCTCTATCTCTGTCTGTCTTTATCTCTGTCTGTCTGTATCTCTGTCTGTCTGTATCTCTGTCGTCTCTGTCTATCTCTGCCTCCTTCACTCTGTCTGTTTCTATCTCTGTCTGTTTCTCTCTCTATCTCTGTTGTCCCTGTCTATCTCTGTCTCCTTCACTCTGTCTGTTTCTATCTCTGTCTGTTTCTCTCTCTATCTCTGTTGTCCCTGTCTATCTCTGTCTCCTTCACTCTGTCTGTTTCTATCTCTGTCTGTTTCTCTCTCTATCTCTGTTGTCCCTGTCTATCTCTGTCTCTCTCTGTCTGTCTGTCTCCATCTCTGTCTTTCTGGGCTTTTAAAAGCATGAAGCGATGGCTTTGCTTTCCTGCCATTGTCAGCTTCCCTTCAGTAAATGCCATGTTATTCTTTAACTCCCTGCACCACTAGTGATTAATACTGCCAACCAAATGCCACCCTATTTCCTTTGTAGTCCGGCAGGGGCCCATGAGGTCCTGGCAAAAGAAGTGCACACTACATTGAATGATGTGCAGTTAGGTATGCGGTCATAGGCTGACCAAAGAGAGACGTTTTGGGTGGGGTTAGGAGGCAGTCTGGGCCAGCTGACTGGGGTGGGTGTTGGGTCGGCGGTCTTGGGCATCCAGAGCACAACAGCTGGAGGGCAACGGGCCTTGTAGTGGAGTGGTTACAAGTACACCAGGGGCAACACCCTCCCAGTACATCTCTGAAATAATGGTATCCTGGAAAAATACCAAACAAATCAGTACGTGTGACACATATCCGTTTTAGACGGTTGTATGTGATGTGGGGTTTAAAGGCGAGAGGTGGGAATTGGACATTTTAATGTGATTAGAATTGCTCTGAGAAAGGACGGACTGTCAGTCATCTTGACATGTCACAGCTCCGCCACATGGTCCAGCAGGTCCCAACACATGGACTGTGACCTGGTTTGGTTTGGAGCTACACACACACACACACACAACTACACGTGCACACGTCTATACGTGCACTCCCTAGGAAGTCATCAGGGCGCAGGTCACATCCTGCCTGAAGCTGTTTCCATAAGTGACAGGGGAAACATCTGGCCGGGTGACGCCAGAGGAAAGTCCAGGCCCGCGCCGGTCCGCCCTGTATTGTGTCTGCAGAACCGAGGGTCTTCCCCGGCAGCCAATCAGAGCACAGCAGAACGAAACCTATCCCTATGGAAACAATGACTGCGTGCTGCCTAAGCGTATGTGACCCAGGAACGCACGGCAGTGTTGGTTACCATGGCGACGACCCCCCCGGCATGCATTAGGAACCCCCACAAGGGGTGTTAGGGGAGTGTAGCGTGTCTGAATGAGGATGCCCCCCCCCCCCCCCAAATAGCTCCCCCTAGTACACTACATCTGACGCCTCCACCTATGTGTCAAGAGTAGGGCACTGCACAGCGTACGGAGTAGGGTGCCATTTGGGATTCAGCGTGGTTGTAGGGTGAACCCACGTGCCTGGTAGACATGTTGACTGTTCAGCCTCTGACCCCCCCCGTCCCCGTCCAGCCAGCCATGGGGCCACTGTGACATCACCAAGGCCAAACAAGTCCACCTGGCCCTCCCTTCCACGGTGGAAAACAACAGTGGAATGGAACACACTGGGCTCCTCCGCTGATAACCGTGTACACCAACAGATAGAACTGCCTGGGAAAGTCCAACACCCAAACAACATGGTACGCGTCCCCAATAGCCTTCTAATACCTAGAAAGGCCACTTCCCCACACCTGCCAATAGGAGGCCGGTCAGGACACAGACGCAGTATCTTCTTGGATGCCTTGTTCTTACCTGGGGCGTGCTGGGTTTGTGGACTACTGTCTGTTTATGCCACTGCTGGTATACAGACCTTCAATACTTTATTTCATGCTGTACTTACCGTGTTCAATATTTTCACTGAACTAAGTTGGGTTTCTTATACTTTTATCTTAAACTACATGCCCCGCTCTCCATTTTCTATGTAGTGTCTAATAAATGCTCATTGGTGATTTTATATTGACTGGCTGTGTGTATGTTTGGAAAAGCATTGTGTGATTTGAAAACAGATTAAATGGTAAAACGAGTGTTTGATTTTGCCAGAAGAGTCGGGAGGTTTTGAAACATCGTCTGAAGATTTGGTTTTGTGTTTAAAGTTTTGAGAAAATAGGTGAAGGTTTCGAGAAACATGTTTTAGCAATTCTGAAAAACTGTACCCATGATCGTCTACCTCGTGTTTGTGTTCCCCTTCAGGACTCTGAGTCCCTGGACCGCTGCATCCAGAACACCCTGTCTGCTCTGTACCAACCGTTTGCTGCCACCGCCTCCACCGTCCTCTGGCAGCTCTTCAGCGTGGTGGAGAGACAGTACCGGGGAGACGGACTGCGCTGCCTCATCGACTTCCTACTTCCTGCCAAGAGGATCCTGCAGAGCGTCCAACAGGAGACCTGTGTGAGTGAACAGACAGATGGAAAGCGTAGTGGGGTGACAGTGAGAGAAACAGAGAGAGAGAGACAGAGAGAGAGAGAGAGAGAGACACAGAGAGAGAGAGAGAGAGAGAGAGAAACAGAGACAGCCAGCAGAAGACCTAATTTAATTAATACTTTTGTAGTATAATTTAATTTCTTTATATATATATATATATATATATATGTGTATGTATATATATGTATGACCTTTCCTGACTGTAGAACTACCAGAGACAGGCTGTGTGAACCTTGCCCTTTCCTGACTGTAGAACTACCAGAGACAGGCTGTGTGAACCTTGACCTTTCCTGACTGTAGAACTACCTGAGACAGGCTGTGTGAACCTTGCCCTTTCCTGACTGTAGAACTACCAGAGACAGGCTGTGTGAACCTTGACCTTTCCTGACTGTAGAACTACCTGAGACAGGCTGTGGGAACCTTGCCCTTTCCTGACTGTAGAACTACCAGAGACAGGCTGTGTGAACCTTGCCCTTTCCTGACTGTACTCCCTCAGAAGAACACTGTAGTTAAAAGGCATTGAAAAGATAAAGATGGAAATCATGTTGTCTATTAAATCATTTCCAACTCTTATTTTCGACAAGTAAACTTCCACATGAAGTGTATTACAATTAAGTGTTGTGAGAAAATGGACAACAGGCCGGAAGAAGTGAGAATGTGAAAATATAGCGATAGAGAAAGAGTGGGACTAGCTTTGCTGAAAGGATGGGGGGGGGCAAAGCAGTAGGGACAGAGTTGATCATTGTTCAATCTGAAAGCCATACAGTCGTCCCAAATGTCAAGCTACCCCATTATGTAGCGCACGCCGTGGTGCCTGGTCAGAAGTAGTGCACTATTTTGAGAAGGTGTCACTTGGGACACTTACCTAGCTCTGAATAGAGCCTAAAAACAGGTCTGTCTGAGAGCCGACAGGCAATGGGCTCAGGGCTCCAGGTTGTAATCTAATACGGCCTCTCCCAGAAGCTTTGACTGCTCTGGGTTAGAAGGCTCCTCTTGTCCATAGCCAGTCCTTGAGGCCCGTTAAGACTGACTTAATCTCTGCTGTGATTACACTATGACGATAGCCTGATAGCACAGGACAGCACAATCGTTTCCAGCCCTGGCAAGCCACTGAGAAAAAAACCCTCTGTGTGAGAGACTGGTCAAAAGAAATACTCTGAGCTTTCAGGAGATACAGTGAGTCTTCAGGTGATACTGTGAGCCCTTAGGAGATACAATGATTATTCAGGTGATACCGTGAGCCCTTAGGAGATACTATGATTCGTCAGGAGATACTGTGAGCCCTTAGGAGATACAATGAGTTTTCAGAAGATACTATGATTCTTCAGGAGATACCGTTAGCGGTTCAGAGATACGGTGATCCTTCAGGCAGTAATGTGAGGATATGTGCGGTGGTTGGTATAAAAACCCAGCCTGAAGGTCAGTGGTGCTCAACCCTGGTCCTCGGGGCCCCCTGCCCTGTATGTTTTAGATGTTACCCTCTTCCAACACACCTGATTCACATGAATGGGTCCTCATCAAGCTCAGCAGAAGGCTGACCAGGGTTGAGCACCACAGAGTTAGGGCGTCATATTCTGACTGTTTGTGTCTCCACTTTCTCGCTCTTGTTTTCTCTCTTTCTGATTCTCTCTCCGATTCTCTCTCTGTCTTTCAATTTCGCTCTGATTATCTAGGTCCGGTTTCGTGGTTTGCTGTTCTATCATGAGGGTTGGCCCCTCTGCATCAACGAAAAGGTGGTCCTGCAGCTCGCTCCACTCCACAAGGTTCATAGATGGTTCATCTACACTCAGTAGCGATAGAGCAAACAAACGGCATTTTGCGCATAAGTCAGATCCGCTGACACTAGATGAGAACCGAAACATTTTCCTAAATAATGATCCAAACGGGAAAACAAACGTCACCATCTCCTGCCTAGGTGCGTCTGAGGCAGGGAGACTTCTACCTCCAGGTGGTTCCGCTGGGTCGCAAGGCTGCCAAGCTGGTGGTAAAATGTCTGTCGGCCAGCGGCCAGGCGATTGCAGAGATCCCCATCGCGGAGAGCATGTACGCCAGCGTCTTCACCGCTGACTTCCTGCAGAATGTGACGCGCGAGCGAAACCTCCAGCCGCTGCAGAACTGCCTGCTCACAACCGGACCAGTCGTGTACCGGACGCCGTGGAAGAACGTGGTGAGTCCCTTGTTTGTCAGCAGCACGGCCGACGCCATAATGCAGGCCCGGCGTGGCAGCGCCGGCTTCCGGGGTCAACTGAGCGCCTGCAGTACCTCGGGGTCCACGGGGACCCTGGACTCGCACCGCAGCTCCCACGAGTCACTTTACTCCCAGGGGGCGGACTCCGCCCTCTCGGAGCCCGCTACGCCCACCGCGGAGGTCCACGTCGGGTCGGATCGCAGCAGCCATGGCAGCAGAACCCAGCAGGATCCGGCAGGACTCTACCGGAAAGAGAGCGTGGGAGCTCCTAGCCAGGGGGAACTGGAGGAGGGCCTGGGGGGCCCCCGAGAAAGGACCAGGACCCTGTCGTTCAGCACAGACCTCAGTACCCCCAGCCCCCGCCGCCCCCGCCATCCCAGGGACTCTGTGTCCTTCGAGACTCGGAGGCTGTTCCGGAAGTCCTACATGGAGGCCTTGCAGAACCCCATGAACCTGGGCTCCAGTTCCGAGTCCATCCTGGAGGAGGGACCGGAGCCCAGCCCAGGAGGCCCCCTCGGCCCCAGAGAGGACCACCCGCCCCCAGGCGTGACCCCGGGCAGCCCCTCCACCCCCGCTCAGAGAGAGCAGGGACCCCGCGGGGTCAGGCTAGGGGGCGCCAGATCCTGGCTGGGGGGTGACCCCAACTTGCCACGGCTCTCCCCCGGCACGCCCCTCCTTTACCTGCAGAGGGGGCTGAGGAACGCGGGGGCTCTGGAGAGCCGAGCAGACAGGCGCTCCAAGTCCCTAGAGAGGACTAACAAGGCGGCCCAGGTCAAAGGTCACCGAGCGCGCTCTTCCTCCGGCGGCTCGGCCAGTGGTAGCAACCTGCCCTCTCCCAAGAAGCTGATGAACGGCTACGCGTTGCGCTTCGGACGACTCGACCTGGAGGCCCCCAGCTCCGAGAAGAGGAATAGCAGCGCAGTCAGAGAGGAGTCAGGTATGGCAGGATCACGTTAACACTTGATCTTTTATATTATAGCCTTCCGACTGTTCAGACACCGATAGCTGCATGCAGTATGGTTAATGGGCCGCAATAACAGGGCTTGGTTATTCGCACTTTCGGCAAGACTCGGACTTGGGACGGTTAAAAGCCTGCCGCCGATGTTTGTTGCTGAATGGACGTTTTCTTCATCGACTGATTTCTTTAGGCAGTATAAGTCCCTGCCTCACGATACAGCTTTGTAACAAAGGCCTGTTTTTTTTATCCAGGAGGTTGTGGGGGGGGGGGCTAGAGAAATCAAACATTCATAAAACTTTGGAACTTTATAAGCCTGTTAAGAGTGAGCTTGATCCAACCCATTCCATGATCAAAAACACTCTGCAAGCACGTCAGTCTACCCTCCCCGTTTGAAATGACGTGTCCTCCAGGCCTGAAAACCCGTCTCTCTGTCAGACAGGTTTCATGTTGTGGTTTCAGTGTGTAATTATGACCTCCAGTCAGGGATGGGCCGGTGCCGTTCTGAGCTGTGTTTGGACTCACCGTTGACATGAGGAGACAGCTCGCAGTTCTCAAGTGCTGACTGTGTTTAGTGGTGGTTTTTGAAAGCTGCTGGAATTGTGTATTGTATGTGTGTGTGTGTGGTGTGTTAGGGGCAATCTATGCATGCACTTTTTTTTTAGGTATGACGAGTCTGTTGGATAAAGGTCCTACATTTATTTCAGTTGTGTTGTTCAAGACACTGTCTCACACACACAGTTTTTCTTCTGTTATTTTTGGGGGGGATTGTGAAAGGTTTGTCCGGGGAGTCGTTTAGCCTCTTCCGGGTATTGAAATGTGGAAAGTGTGAGTTGGTTTAACCCTATTAAAAGACTGGGGGGTTAACTCAGGGCTTTTCCTTGATTTCCAAAATACAGGGTGAGGAGCATTGATTGCCGTTCATCAGGGCCATGATTTCCCCAAAAATATTTAAAAACTGGATTTGTCAGACTACAGGATAGTTTTCCACTGTCTATCTTAAATGAGCCATTCAATACTGGTTTTCAGCCTTATCTCTTGCCTACGGAGATTTTCATGGATCTTATGAATCTTTGAATTATATTATGTACCGTAGATTATGAGATCCCCAAACACTATGCAATTTGACATTTAGAAGCGTCATTCTTAAATGTCGGCACCATTGGCCTGCAGAGCCTGTCACAGAGCGGTGAACCCCTCCCCTCTTTACTTCTGAAGGACTCATCTTCCCTGTAATGCCTTTTGATATCCTATCATGTTACTTATCTGTTGCCAATTAACCTAATTAGTTGTGAGATGTGAGAGTTGTCTTTGTACCCTTCCCTTATTCTATTGAATATTGGGTTCTAATATTAGTTGATTTGCACATATTTGCATTCTATTTATATTTGCATTTTACACTGCGTCCCATCTTCTTTTGAAACATGGTTGTGGTCACAATGGCCGTTGGTGTCCTGAGAGACCCATTTTCCCACATAGAAAAACCAGCCCGGAATTGTGGTCACAGTGAACAGGAAACCTCAGATGATCCTGGGACACACACACACACGCACACACACACACATGGAAACACACACAGTGTGACTGATGAGCCCCCCCCCTCCGTTCCCACAGACTCACAAATGTACAATAGCTTCAATTGTTCCACCCCCCTTTCGCCACCGGGGAATAACACAGAAGAAACCCCCTTTAAACCCCCTGTGCTCAGGCAGGGTCCATCTACCTGAGAACCAGGACTTTGTTGTGGACACAGGCCGGCCTCCTGGACTCAGAGGAGGGTAATGTTACACCTGCCAGCCTGGCCTCCAGGTGAGACGGTGAGAACCGTGGTGGGGATCACTTCCCCGCAGCTCCCCTGCAGAGTTTCTGACTGTGTCCTGATTTGGGAGGGACGCCGTATTCTCGGTTAATCCATCGATAAATCTGACTTGTTTTTCGCTCCGCCACAGACAGCGGTGAGGGGCAGAACGGCGTGGCCCCGTCCTGGCTTTGGTGACGGCCTAGAACGGCGTAAAATGCCGTATACCAACCAGGCATCGAGCGGAGACAATGCACGGGAGGCTTTGCTCTACATTTTCAACTTCCTGCGAAAACAAAGCACTTTGGGAAGCTTGCGGCAAACAGAAGCACCGGCTGCACAGTGCCAGTCGATCACACAGGAAGTACATTTAGTGTCCGAGGACAATAGTTGGGCTCGGCTGGGAGGGGGAGGGGAGGGGAGGGGGGGGGGGAGGATCAGTGTCACAGGATCCCGGCAGAGCCGGGCTGGACAGATCAATACGGGGTGGCCTTTCAGAGGTGGTATCAAATTGATTTGAGTCCCGACAGGTGATGGCTGTGTGTTCCAGTCATACCTCACCTGTTGGCCCACTATGACCCGGATGTCTGATCTCTGGGGTTGGTTTTAGTCCAGGCGGTTGTTGTCGGTCTCTACCTAGGACTCTAGAAATATTTTGGAATCCTATTTGAACCCAGGTCTGATCTGCGTGAGTCAGACAGAACCCTTTTCTGTCTGACTCAGACAAGTCTGGAGTCATCACAAGACAGATTCCCTCTCTATCTCTCTCTTCCTTTCTCTCCCCAGCCCCTCTTATCTCACCCTCCATCACTCCCCCTTTCTCACTCTCTTTCCCTCTCTATTACTCCCCCTTTCTCTCTTTCCTTTATCCCCTTTCTCTCTCCCGGCCTCCCTTCATTTCTCTACAGAATCTCTGGTCAACTCTTAGCGAAAGTTGGTTAAAGTTGATTGGGTCCGTATCAGGTTTGACAATAAGCCCCAGTAAATCAGCACAAGCGCCAACATTTTCCACACTTTTAACCGCAGCCTATCTCGGTCCTCTTCAGGGCAGCACAAAGGTGGCAGCGCCATTTCCGAAGTCAGGCGGCACAGCCACGATGGAGTGCCGTCTCCCCATCAACCGACCGACAGAGTGGCCCTACAGCGGGTCCCGGCCCCGGGGTTGGCTCCCCGCCCTGACGATCAGCTCCACCTCCCCGGCCTGGTGACGGAGGTCAACCCAGAACTCCTGGCCTCCGGGGCTGTCGTCTTGCCTGGTAGGTGACCCGCCATGTTGTTGCCCAGACGACAGCCCTTCCCAGTGCCCGTGGATCCGGCTATGCAGTTAAGAGGCTCTATGCAGTTAAGAGGCTCTATGCAGGGAAGAGGCTCTATGCAGGGAAGAGGCATATGCAGGGAAGAGGCTCTATGCAGGGAAGAGGCTCTATGCAGGGAAGAGGCTCTATGCAGGGAAGAGGCTCTATGCAGGGAAGAGGCTCTATGCAGGGAAGAGGCTCTATGCAGGGAAGAGGCTGCCGTTTGGAACACGGGCAGGGTGAGAAGTGTCACGTCTGTCGTTGGGCGTTAGTCATCGCAGTCTGTCAGTGCGGCTCCAAAAGCAGCTTCAATGCGTCCTCTCCCGTTACATCTGATCCAGTCATATAATCTGCCACCCCCCGTTGTTCTTCGTTCGCTCAAAGTCCGGGTTCATTCCTGCTCCAACATGAACAGGCACAATGACATATTACTGTACTATCCTCCACATATTAAGCTTTCTAATCAGGCTTAAGGAGAGGCAGGTCCGGGTCCAAGTCGTGGTGGGTACTTGCCCTAGAGGTGAGGGGATGATGTTATGCCACCTTGCCACCCTGAGGCCAGGACGTGTTTTTAATCGGGGCTCCGCTAGTAGTGACGAACTACCCGTTCCAATGAAGGCTGTCCCCTAACCCGGCCCCGAGCTCAGAGTTTCCCTCCTCCCCTGTGTTCCAGGAAACCGAGACCGCTGCGGGAGGTCCGTTCTGCAGGTGTGCACTCGGGACAGGGTGTGGGCCGGGGAGGCCGGCGCCGCCAAACACCTCACCTGCCTCCTGGGGTACTACTACTCCACGCTTCGGTAAGTCCCCCTGTTGCTGGGCGACGGGGCCCGGCCAATGGCAGGAGTTGGCTGGAGACACG
>JACXGK010004602.1:14725-37453 GCA_016801125.1 Novumbra hubbsi
CCCCCCCCCCCCCCCCCCCCCCCCCCCCCCCCCCCCCGTGTCCATGGATACTGCATGTATAGGCAGACCGCAATGCATGCTGGGGAATGTCGCAACCGCGTCGCCGTCGTGGCGCGCCTCGCTTGTGGCCACCCCTTTGAGCCTGGTTCCTCTCTAGGTTTATTCCTACAATCCGGCCCCCATTGGGAGTTTTTCCTAGCCACTGTGCTTCAATCCTGTTGTTGCGTGCTCACTGGGGTTTTAGGCTGGGTGTTTTTGTAAAAGCACTTTGTGACAACGGCTGTTGGAAAAAGGGCTTTATAAATAAATTTGATTGATTGATTGATTGTGGTGAGCTCAGCGCCACCAGGGGGAGGGTTGGTGTGGGACGGCCTTGACGTGTCACGCTGTAGTGACCCCACGTCTTTGCGATTGACTCTGTTGTCACACTTTCTGGGGATTGGTTGAGACAGGGGAGAAACATTGGGTCTTGATTCCAAAATATGCTGGGAAATATAATGACTCCAAGTCATCAGCTTTCAGCAGACAATTATAATGTCATCACCACCACCTCCCTGTCAAACTCTCCTCTGGCTGTTGTTTTACATCTCCATCTGACTCTTTACAATGTTTTTTTTGTGTGTACAAATGTTATCATTATTGCACTAAAGTAGCACTTAAAGCATATTTGCTATGGATCTTCCTCTCAGGGACTTAGAGGAAAGTTTGATTTTGGTACGGGCTCTTTTTTTTCTGGTGACATCTGATTTCTGTAGCGGCAAAGGCTGTGCCTCTGGGTTAATGAGGAGACATACTCTGAACACTGAACAACCCACACACACACACACACACACACACTGACACACACGGCAGGCATGGAGACTTGTGGGCGTTTAATTAGGCTGTAATGTCATCTTGGTTCATTTATCCCAACCAATTCATAATCATTTGTGTTGCTTTTTCCCCAGGCATTATTACCAAATGCACTTTACTCCATTCTGCTTCTTGTGGACAAAGAGGCAACTGTCAAGCCCGAGAGGGAGATGACTACTATTCCGGTAAAGTGCAGCATGATCTGTGAGGTTTTGTGTCACATGTTCTTCACTAGTCTTCTATCAAGGCTGGAAACACCATGTCTCCCCTCTCTGGAGCTTGTCTCAAATTATGCCGGTCTTCGCCAGCCTAACTGGTTACAACCCAACGTAACATCACGAAGGATACTTCAAGCCGATTCTGAGACGAGGGGGCTGTCGTGTTACAATGCATCTAGCAGCCTGTCGGTGTAGTGTGTGCGTTTCAGAGGGTGTGTGTGTGAGTGTGTGCACGTGTTTCAGTGTGTGTGTGTGAGTGTGTGTGTGTGTGTGAGTGTGCATGTTTCAGTAGAAGCGCTCCACACAGGTTAGCGTGTTTAGCATGTTAGGTCCTGGTGAGATGAGCGTTGGGGTATCTGAGCTATGTAGGTCTGCATGAAGCCACACGTCTAACCGGCAGAGAAGCAATTCTCCGTATTACCAGCACACACACAAACACACACTCACTGAAAACAACCCCAGACTCCATCCCACACATCCAGACACCTCTAATGAGATCAGGGCTCGAGAAAACCACCTCCAGTAAAGTGATTATCCTTGGAATTCTGTAGTACTTTCCAGCGGTGAGGTCCAAGACGTGTCTGTTCGTATTGCAATGATGCATGAGTGAAGGGAGTCGATGAATCCTTGTCTTGAGGAGACTTGCAACAGAGATCAGATCTACATGACAGATACATTCTTCTCTCGTGAGGTTTTTTTCATTGTCCCGTTTCTTTACTTTCATTATCAGGACCAGCTGTCGTGATGTGTTATGTGGTGGAGGGGTGTTTTTTCTGTTTTGGCCACGTTGCCAGGTTTGTTGCTATCCATAATGAGCAGGAAACTGGAACCTGTTGTCAGATTTCTGTGCCAGTCAGGTGGGAGTTAAACGTTACACTAGCCCGTGGGTAGGCACAGTTAGCGTAGCACAAGGTGCGGGAAAGACCCTGAGATGGTGCGTGTGTCTCCCCTTGCAGACAGAGCTTGTGACGTCTCTGAAGGGCCTATGGAAGCACATAGACCCCAGTCAGCTCACCAGAGACCTGGAGGGCTCCTTCCCCTACGACCACCACCACTGGATCCACTTCAGACAGGTGGGCCTTACATCACCACTGGTACCCAGCTGTCTGATGATGTCTGTCAAACCATGTCTGACTGTATGTGCGCAGCCCAAACCCCAAACTATCCCCTATATAGTGCCCTTTTTTTGCCATGGCGCGCCCACAGTTTTCCATATTGGGTGGGGAAGAGTGTCACCTGGGACACTCACATCGGGACACTTTTAGAAACGTTTCCTGAACTGTATCTGTTTGTAATGTTTGTAATGTTTTCTCTCTGTATTTCTCTCTCTGTTTCTTTCTCTCCTTATGTCTCAGAAAATTGAGTCATTTGCCACAAGCTGCAATGTGGCTCTGTCTTCTCTGAAGTCCTCCATCTCCACACTGAGCTCAAGCAGCAACATAGACAGCACTAAGGTGTGTGTGTGTGTGTCTGTAATAAACGTGTGTGTGTGTTTGTGTGTGGAGAGCACTGAGGTCAAATTGTGGCCCATGGCACCAGTCAGTGTCTGGAGAACTGATTGATGTGTCTGTGTTCAGTTTGTATATTCGTTTTTAACTGCTCTCCTGGTTGACCAACCTGTAAGATTAGCTGTAAGGATTTTCTGTCCAACATGCATACTGTATTAGTGAAGCCTGCAAAACATGTTGTAGAGGTTACAGGACACTAATGAGTTGTTTGATTGATGTAAATGCATATGTTATTAGTGTGTGTGTGTGCAATAACATTTCACTAACCTGGTGGTGTTAAAATATTTAACAAGGTTAATGAAACACACAGCACATTTAACCTTGAGAAGATATGTTGTCCTACGGGTTAGGTTAAGGATAACGTTGCATTTAGAGGTTTGAGTTAGGGTATGAGGTTAGTAGTTATGTTTAGGGTTAGAGTCTAAGGCTAGGTTAGGTTTAATGTTATGTTTAGGGTTACGGGTATGGTCTTGTTATTAATGCTAAGGACAAGGTATTTTGAACGGGATTGCTTAAATATGTGTGCGATGGTGGCGTGATGCTGGGACGTGTGTGTGTGTGTGGTGCAGGAGGTGTCTGAAGTTATGGAGCAGCAGAGACGTCTGATGGAGTGTGTGTTGGAGGACACGCGGCTCAACAGACTGAGGCTGGAGGGGGGAACGGTTCTGGCCCGCATTAGGAAGGAAGAGGCCTGTGAGAATGACAACTACAGGTGCAGTAACCATAGGACACTAATACATGTGCTGTAACTATAGGAACAACACACACACTCATGAAAGTACTGTAACCATAAGAACAACATACACACTAATAAAGGTACTGTAACCATAGGGACGGTAACCATGAACCTCCCGCCACACTTACATTTTAAGATCTCTGAGATTAAATTAAGACGACTGTCTTTACAGAATAACTGACCTCCCCTAGTCTTCTATTCGTGCCCACACATTGATGCTGTCCTCATCCAACACTAGACTTACACATAGCTGCAACCTTTGCCCGTTAGTTGTTGCCAACCCATTATTTTGTGTCGTCCCATCAGGGATGCCGTGGACATGGTGAATGCCCTGTACAACCAGGTAGACGAGGAGGTCCACAAACTGGTGATTCTATCTAACAAGTCTCTGAAACAACTGGAGAAACTTCTGGAGGTCCGCAGGTTTGAGGAACAGACTGAACAGGTGGGCTGTTCACTTTTACAACGACGGCTTGACAATTACAATGATGGCTTGTATTTTTCCTCCCAGTGTCCAGATCAGTGTTTTGCACATAAAGGAATTCCCCATTTGCTCGTGATTGTTCAAACAACAATGTTCATCAAATCGGCAACAATGAAAATACACATGTATGTACATTGTATGTGAGCATCTCAAGACCCTCTCCTCTTTCCGTATGTCCAGATCAAAGTGTGGTTTAGTGTGGAAGGAGAGAAGCACCTCACTTCTCTGGACTCTCTCCCCCTCTCTCTGGCCACAGTCAAAAACATGAGGCAGAGTTTGGACCAGTTCATACAGGAGTCAGCTGTAAGTTTTCACAATCAGCAATGTACATTATTACAACATGTATTGGTAATTGTAATTAAAATGGTACCGCATAGCAGTTCCTTTCTTCCTTTTCAGGATGCAAGGAATCTTCTGTATTTCCTTGCCTCATTCCTTTTTACTTCTCTAGTGTGTTCTTGACCTATGGTCTTTTGCCTTTAAAATGACGTAAGACTTCTTATGAACTCTGTCGACCATGATCCTCTCCTCTCTGCGTGCAGCAACAGCAGAAGCAGGGTCTACAACTTGTCAAGCAGGCAGGGGAGGCTCTCCCTAGTTCAGCCCTGCTGGACTTCAAACAGCATCTGGGATGTATCTTGAGCGGACTGGAGAGGAGGAAGAACCAGCTTGACATCCTCAACAACCTCTACGAGTTCTACGACTCGGTAAAACGTTCTTCGCCCTCTACGGGGTCTGTGTACGCATGTCTCCAAACTCTACGAGCTCTACGACTCGGTAAAACGTTCTTCGCCCTCTACGGGTCTGTGTAAACATGTCTCCGTGTAAACATGCGGCGCCTCTGGTTTCACGTGACTCCAGCGTGTATCTCCGCTGACTGTTCAACCCCCTGCAGGCAAACCAGTGGATGGAACACTGCCAGGACTACTTCCGTCAGCTGAACCTGGAGAGCAGCGGCGTAAGCCTGCCTCCTGCGGTCCTCCAGATCCTCCAGGACTACCATGCCGAGGCCTCCAAGTTCTCCCTGGACAACTTCAGCACCCTCAACAACATGGTGCTGTCTCTGGACAGGTACACCACCCCATGTTTTATACCGGCCCAGGTTCTATAGGTACCTGTCAGTCCTTGACTAGTCTGTATCTAGAGATCTGTCACTACATTCTGCCTGTTAGGAAGGGGATGGGCATCCCACCTACTATAAAAGGTATTTCTACATGCCATTTAGTGGTCTATCTACATACCATGAAGAGGTCCTGCAACCTGCTATAAGCCAGTCTTTCTACCACCCATGTAGAGGTCTTTGTACCTATCATATAGAGGTCTTTCTACCTGTCATATAGAGGTATTTCTACCTGTCATATAGAGGTCTTTCTACCTGTCATATAGAGGTATTTGTACCTATCATATAGAGGTCTTTCTACCTGTCATATAGAGGTCTTTGTACCTGTCATATAGAGGTCTTTGTACCTGTCATATAGAGTTCTTTCTACATGTCATATAGAGGTTTTTCTACCTGTCATATAGAGGTATTTGTACCTGCCATATATAATGGTCTTTCAACCTGTCAAATAGAGGTTACTGCCTCATGGTACTGCTGCATCATTGCAGCCAGGAGTTCGAACCTGATACCCGGCAGTCCGACATGGTGAGGAACAAATTGGCACTGTGCCTCCCATGTGGATGTCATACGGTGTCGCCTCCTCTCGTCGCTCTCTATCCCCTTAAAAGTCATCTTCTCCCAACACTCCTTCTTGCCGCTGACCTCGTTCTGCCTGTCTGAACAGCCCCCGGCAGGCCCAGCAGTGGAACCAGCAGTGGAACCAGCAGTGGAACCAGCTGTGGACCAGGTGTCAGCAGACCAGGAATCAGTTGGAGGAAGTCCTGGCCCAGGCAGCAGCAACAGGGTTCTCTAACTCTGCCGCCAATGGAGAGGGAACTACGGCCCCCGCAGACACTGCAGACAGACGGACCTTTAACGGCGTCGTGGCCCGGTGCGCATCTGGTTCTGCCTCTGGGAACCCGCTGGTTTCCCCGGAGTTACCCGCTCGTGGGTCACGGGACACATCGTCGTCTCTGGAGTCTGAAGACGACACCAAGACGCCGTACTCCTCCAACAACAACAACAACAACGAGAGCCCTTCCTCCGCGCGCTCCTTGGCCTCGCCGTCCCCCCCAGAGGGAGAGCCTCTCCTCCCTAAGCTGTTCGACGACACGGACAGCGACTGCACCGTGGACTCCCTGGGGGCCGTGTCCGGTCACTCCGAGCCGGTGTTCCCCACCGGGACGCCGCACCACCACCGCCAGCAGCCCCTCAAGAAGATCATGAGGAAGACGTCGAGCCACGAGGCGTCGGCGTCGCGCGAGGCCTGCGGAGGCCAGCCGGGCCATGTGGACGCCAGCCGCCTGCAGGGCTACACCGGGGTGTACATCAAGGGGCTGGAGGTGGCCCACAACGTGTCGGTGGAAAAGAAGCTCCAGCGGCCCGACGTCGTGAGCCCGGCGCTGGGCCGCACCCGGAGCATGTCCTCCCCCACCAGGCACCCGGAGGCGGAGGGGAAGAAGCAGAGCAGGTGAGGGGACTGAGGTGGAGGGGAAACAAGCTGCGGTAGATCGCCCGCGTCCCAAACGGCGCAATACAAATTTAGCGGTCAGGATGCTAAGCACCCGGTTCATTAGACTAAATAGGACCCTAGAAGGGATGCTGGCGTCCTAGCAAGAGAAGCAAGATGAAAGGGAGCTGTCTTGTTCAGGAACCGGTTTATTGTTTATTGAGCGATAGGAACGGTTTTACAATGTCCTCCATCTTCCACAGTAAGGTGCAGCACATCATGGATGAGATGATCTCCACAGAGAGGGAGTACGTTCGCTCCCTCGGCTATGTCATTGAGCACTACTTCCCAGAGATGGAGCGTCTGGACCTCCCCCAGGACCTGCGTGGGAAACGGAGCATCATCTTCGGCAACATGGAGAAGCTGTGGGACTTCCACTGCCAGTACTTTCTGAAAGAACTGGAGGCCTCTGCTCACTCGCCCTTGTCCATCAGTAGTTGCTTTCTCAGACACGTGAGTCCTTACCAGAGCAATAGTCAGACACAGAGACAGACAGACGGGTTCTAGTCAATAGACGTATATAGCGAATGTATGTCCCTCCTAGACAGACAGCTTTTGGCTGTAAACACTAACATAACACTTGTGACCCCCCCAACCAAATGTTCATGTAAATGCTTCTCAGATGTGTCTCTCCCTCAAATAGATTGTATTGTCCTCATACCAGAGAAACTGGAAGAAGCCAAAGGTTCTTTAGGTGACTAGTGCAGTAGTGACAAGGCAGAACACTATCAGTGTTTCTTCCGAGAGCCACGTGGTTCAGTTAACGAGACCCTTCATGGAACCTCTCTGTCAGATATCTGGCCATAGATCTTGGGGGGGGGTGTATAGATTGAAGGTCAGTGGTACGGAAGCACAACCGGGCGGATGACAGAGACATGGTGTCGCGGTGCCCTGGGGATGTGAACTAACACACTTAAGCACACAAACCCAATGGCCTATTTCCAACTGGATGACCTGGTCCACATTTTAAACTCTTGTCAGTGACTGTCACTCCTACATGGATTACACTCTTGTCACGCACTGGGTTTGAGAGTGGACTTTTTCTTCAAAGGGAAAATCTGTGATTTGCAAGTGTTTGAGAATACATACATAGAAGACTGCCCTTTTAAAACAAACAATGGTTTGATTAGTCGGCACCGCACAAACATCTGAACCAATGTTAGTGTTCTAGTCTATATCAGATAGTATCCTTATGGTAGAGGAAAGCCAGGCGTATTTATTTACAGTTTCACATGAGTTAAACAGGCAACTGCGCATGCATTCTAAACGGCACCCTATTCTCTAAGTAGAGCCCTAGAGAGAACTAATGTCGTAGGAGCTCAGTGTGGGACACGTCCTGCGTGTGTACCTTTGACTGTGATTTCGTGTTATTCTTGTGTACAGGAGGATCAGTTTGGAATGTACGCGTTATACAGCAAGAACAAGCCCCAGTCTGACGTCCTGCTCACCAGCCATGGGAACGAGTTCTTTAAGGTGCGTCTGGGAACAGATCTGGGTGTATCCAGGGTTCTAGCAACAGATGGCACTGCATCAGCGACAACCATCACTTTTAACCAGAACTGGGCAGGCTAAATGCTAAGGGGCATGGACGTAAAGTTGTCTAGGTCAATTATGTAGGTAGTGTAAAAGGATCAATGTACACCCTAGTACAAGCTATATGAGATGGCCAAAATGATGACACCGGAACCAAGAGTAGGGTTTTCATTATGTATCAACAGCTGTGTTTCTCTGGGACTTTTACCACAATGTCTAAAGAAAAATAAAGACTAAACTAAGTGAAACAGTGTCTGAATGAAAATAGTGCCCTCTACTGGAGGTTGGGCATAGACCTGTACAGCAACTGTCATATCTAACACAGCTAGACATCTGCCAACATCACAGTGGTTTTGTATCCTAGTGAGAACAAGGCCCTTGTGACATTGTGTTCTCCACCACCACATGCTGCTTGTTAGAGGCTTAACCTGCAGCCTGAGAAAGGCTTAGCAAGAGACCAGACAGTCATTAGTAACTACCTGTCTGTCCCTTTATCTGTCTGTCTCTCCAACTGTTTGTCTTCCCAACTGTCTGTCTGTCTCTCCAACTGTCTGTCTCTCCATCTGTATCTCTATCTGTCTTTCCAACTGTCGGTCTGTGTCTCTACCTGTCTTTCCCTTCATCTGTCTGTCTCTCCAACTGTCTGTCTCTCCATCTGTCTGTCCCCTCCCCAGAACAAGCAGGTGGAGCTGGGTGATAAGATGGACCTGGCCTCCTACCTGCTGAAGCCCATCCAGAGGATGTCTAAGTATGCCCTGCTGCTGAAGGACCTGATCAAGGAGTGTGGTCAGTCCCAGGAGCAGGAGCTCTCGGACCTCCGCACCGCAGAGGAGATGGTCAAGTTCCAGCTGCGCCACGGCAACGACCTGCTGGCCATGGACGCCATCCGAGGCTGTGACGTAAGTGCCTAGGGAGGGGCCGAGAGAGAGATGGAGATCCAAGCCATGTAGAGATCGCAGGACGTCGGCGTCACTGGTAATTATTTGTTAAGCAACGTTTCCTCTGGTCCCTCGTGGTCTCCTGTGCAGGTGAACCTGAAGGAACAGGGTCAGCTGAGATGTCAGGATGAGTTCGTTGTGTGGTGCGGACGGAAGAAGTACCTCCGCCACGTGTTCCTGTTCGAAGACCTCATCCTCTTCAGCAAAACCAAAAAGATTGAGGGAGGCTATGATATCTACATCTACAAGCAGTCGTATAAGGTGGGAACCCATGGACACATCCCAAACCGTCCCCTATTCCCTTGGTGGTTCTATACCTCTGACCCGAGCCACGTGGGTCGTCACTGACCCAGGGTGAAGGGTGCCAAGTCTTCCCATAACGTCGACCGTTCCTGCCTCCCTGTCCCAGACGGCCGAGATCGGGATGACGGAGAGCGTGGGCGACAGCGGGCTGCGCTTTGAGATCTGGTTCCGGAGGAGGAAGTCCCAGGACACGTTCATCCTGCAGGCCGGCTCCGGCGAGGTCAAGGCGATTTGGACCGCCATCATCGGCAAGATCCTCTGGAGGCAGGCGCTAAGGAACAGGGGTGAGGAACCGTCGTCACCAGATGCTCGTCTCTGAGCTCCAACTGGTACTCTCGTCTCCGTGTTGACAAACTCTTTTTATGGTCAAAAATAATTTTCAAGATAGCCTTCTGTACTATTCCTTCAGGGGCCACTGTTGATAACCTTCTGTACTACTCCTTCAGGGGCCACTGTTGATAACCTTCTGTACTACTCCTTAAGGGGCCACTGTTGATAGCCTTCTGTACTACTGCTTAAGGGGCCACTGTTGATAGCCTTCTGTACTACTGCTTAAGGGGCCACTGTTGATAGCCTTCTGTACTACTGCTTAAGGGGCCACTGTTGATAGCCTTCTGTACTACTCCTTCAGGGGCCACTGTTGATAACCTTCTGTACTACTCCTTAAGGGGTCACTGTTGATAACCTTCTGTACAACTCCTTCAGGGGCCACTGTTGATAGCCTTCTGTACTACTCCTTCAGGGGCCACTGTTGATAACATTCTGTACTACTCCTTCAGGGGCCACTGTTGATAACATTCTGTACTACGCCATAAGGGGTGGCATTTGTGCTTCCCAGTCTACTGTCATGTGGAATGTTGTCCCCTTATTGTGGTCAAAACTAGTTTCTTCTTTTAACGGCAGAGATACGCTTGAAAGAGATGGTTTCCATGGGGATCGGCAGCAAGCCCTTCATGGATATCAAGCCTAGTGAGGCTGCTATTAGTGACAGAGCCATTGATTACATCAAAGCATCTGGTGAGAAATGACTCCATGTCTCTCTCTCAACACACTCTCTCCTTCAATCTCTCCTTCTCCATCTATCCAGGAATCTGGGGGGCGGGTGGGCACTGCTCCAACACAACGAATGATTGGTTTGCGAAAGTGGCAATATTCAGATGGGAGGACATTTCTCATGGATAGTCATGTGACTGTTGTTTCCTTTTAATTATGTTGAACCTGTTTATTAAACGTGACATTCAGATGCTGAAAAGAAGACCTGATTTTAACACCCTAGTACATCCTAACCATGAGCCCTGGCCGGATTCAAACACTAGTTGAGTGTTTCCTGGAAAAAGACCCTCAACCATCTGACATCAGGGATAGGGGTGCATTGTCCTTGTCTGTTTTCATCCGTATGTTTTATTTCCCCCCGAATTGTGTGGTGGTTTGTCAGGACTTGTTCCTTTTGTTGGTGGCGGTTAGATCAGGTCAGATATCAAAGGAAGCCAACCACACCAGGTGGAATCAGGGCCATAGAGACTTTTCCAGGCAACATTCCAGTGCAGCTGCCTTAACCAAAGGAGACTCATTTGCTAGCATTCAACATTATATTTATTGTCTTCCATGGAACAACCTGGAAGAAATAACAACACACCCTATTGAATGATTGGTTAGCTGCAGCAAGAATTCCCAGACTTCACTCCAAAAGAGAAAATCTCTGTCTGACTCTCTCTATCTGAATGTCCAGTGTGTCTTTGTCACCTTGTCTGTCTTTCTGTCCGACCTTTTCTCTCCTTTTGACTGTCCGTCTCTCCATCTGACTGTCTCCGTCTGACTGTCTCTCTCTGTCCGTTCTTTCCGTCTGACTGTCTTTCTATGTTTGACTGTCCAGTGTGTCTGTCTCTTCATCTGAATGTCTTCTTCCATCTGTCTGTCTCTCTACGTTTGACAGTCCGTTGTGTCTGTCTCTGTATAACTCTCTAGTTGGTTTGACACTACGTCTGACTGTCCAGTGTATCTGTCTCTCTGTCTGACAGTCCAACATGTCTTCTGTCTCTCAGCAGAGTCGAGGACGAGGGCCTCCATCGCGGTGTCCTCCTTCGATCACTCCACGCCCTTTAAGCGCCCTCACTCCATCATCTCCAACAGCAGCACCTCCTCTTCCTCTTCACAGTCCTCCTCTTCCCTGCTGGGGTCCCTCAACCTGCACCTTTACCCATCGCCATCCCATTTCCACCCCCACCAACACTCCTACCCCATGGGCACCGTGCCCTCCTTCGGCCACTGGCCCTACGATTGTATCGTGGAGGACGAGCTGGAGCAGGACACAGGGAGTCAACCCTCTATGAGTGAGTGACAGGCAGGCGGCCTCTGAAATATCTCCTTGGGTGCGTCCAGAATAGCATCCTCATCCCTATTTACCGGACCAACAGACAGATTCAGGTGTGTCTAAAGCTAGTTCAGGCGCCGGGTCTCATCTGGTATTTCTGTAACAGTTACAGAAAGCTCTGGGGAGACCTCGTCCCAGTGCACCTCCAGTGACAGTGGGACGGGGCAGAGTACCCTCAGCATGCCCATCCCGGGCCACGGCCGGACCAACGTCGTCAGCGACACCTTCTCAGGAGACTCCGCTTCTTCCTTCATGGGTTCGGCCACGCCTCCGGGGCCCTCCCTGATGTCCTCTCCCCCAGGCACCTCCCCTGAGGACCGGGATCTCCAAGCCCAGGACCACACCTTCATCACAGCAGTAAGTGGGGTGCCCTGTGTGTTGCACATCGTCCCGTTCATTTCATTAAGCGTCCTCACCTCGCCAGCCTCATCCGGGCGAAGAGTGTCTTCGCGGTCTGCCATTGGCTCAATCCCAGTTACTCTCTCTTTACCATTTTGTGTGTTTTGTTTTTGCCAGAGCAAGACCTCTCACGTAGAAATAGGCCACTCTACATTGGTCTGACTTACAAAGAGAAAGGGCTTTTAGCTCAGTAAGTAATTGGGTTTCTCCAGAGTGGACGTCCGCCATTTTGTTTGGTGTTCCCAATGTTCCTTAATTAACAATTGTGGGGATCCCCGCCCCCGTCCCCTGAATACTAATATGAGTGAAAAAAATGCCTGTGTGTGTAAGCGCGTGTGTGTGTAAGCATGTGTGTGTGTATACGTGTGCCTGCTTGCATGAATGCATGGCAGTGTCCTTCTGGGGTTAAAGGGGTGTCCTTTTGGGCAAGGACTAATACAGGTTAGTGACCATGTGACTGTGCCCTTCTGATGGCTGATTGGTTGTGAGTGACAATATGACTATCCTAGTGACAGCTTATTGTTTGTTACAGAACAGGTGACTGTGTCCTTGTGATGGCTTATTGGTTGTTAATGACAATGTGACTGTCATAGTGATGGCTGATTGGTGGTTAGTGACCATGCGACCGGCTCCTAGTGATGGCTGGTTGTGTCAAACCTATGGGTTTTTATTTTGTCTCAAGCTGCTCTTTGTCCTGACGGCATGTGCGGTATAGCGCAAGCGGTAACAAAACATCATGCTTAATACAACGCATGCCTGTTGATAGGTTCACCTGGTATTCATGTCTTAGCAGCTAGGGGGCAGCAGATCCCATGTAATAGCTGCAACATGCACGCCCAACATACTGATGGCATACTGTACCTGAGTATTAACTCAGGATTCTATTTTCAGCTGAATGGACTAGTGATGTGAATGGAGCAGGTTCAGTAGGTCCTGTGTATGTTTGATCAAATTAGTTTGTTGCTAAATCACTGACTGTGTTTGTTCTAGCTGTGAGGCAACTGCACTGAGAGCTGCGGTACCAGTTGGCCATCAAGGTCATGACGGCCACAAGCACTGTGATGGCTTTCACATGGAAAGAAACGTTTTCCCAATGGATACTGCTGTCTACCGGACACTGCTGTGTTTTCACTGGACCCTCAGCTGAGAGATGGACTTAGATCTTCCTGATTGCCACTAAGTGTCTCGGAGATCATCTGTGGAGATCCATGATGCACTGTGAGTCCTTCTGGAATGGGGTGGACTCTGTGCACTAACAAAACACACTGACGACAACAATAGACACACAACCGATGCCGTGGTGACAACAGCAACACTGACACTTTAACAAGAAAATACACTATTATCAACTCTGCTAACAGACACAATCTGACAGCAACAGACACACAACAGACATTTACTGCTGATAATGATGACTGATTGAAGTTTGGTGAAAATAATTAAACCGGTGGTCTATTTGGCAATCCGTAGTGATGTGTTGAAAATTAGACATTTTTATGTATGCAGTAAAAAATACATATGTCATAAATACTGGTACGTCATGATTTGAATGTATATTTGTTTGGATGAACTAGATATGTATTACTGTTTATGTTGCAGATGAGTTCATGTTTTTTACTATATTTTTCAAGGAAGCAAAGAAATGGAAAGTACACAGTCAACATTACGACAGTTATTGTAATTCGTTTGCAGCTATTTCGTTAAGTACAAGCAGAATTTCCCTGTCTACCTATCACTTCAAGTACTATGTGAATTGTCTGTACAGTCTTGAATATAATATTAAAATGTTCTTCGATGTCTAACACCGATGTCTAACATTTTTTATTTTGCTGTTTTTCTGTTCTAACTGAAATATTAACATTATTACACAGCATAAAAAAGGCAAAGTAATTACTATGAGCAAATCTGGATGAGAGTTTTTCGCTAAATTATTAGAATGGAAACACTAATCAGGGCTTTCCAGCCAACTGTCAATAAGCACCCCCCACACTATACTGACACGTTACGGCCTCAACTCCACTGCCACAGATATCCTGTCATTAACCACAAACAGAGCCCTGTCAACAAAAAGGCTCACAGATAGTGTGAGATAGATGATCAAATGCACACTGATACTTGTAATAGGAAATACAGAACTGAGAAAGAAATGGTATGAGAAAATGGTCTCTCTCAGTTGCATGAGTCACTGCTGCTCGGTCTTGACCAGCACCTGTAAGGGTCAGTATGTTACGAAGAGCACAGGGTGTCATTTGGGATTCACACTGCATTTCACCAGGAGGCTATGTGTGTCTGTGTACTTTTTCCACATTTTGTTATGTTACAGCGTTATCCCGAAATCCATTTAAAAGATTCCTCGTCAATCTACACACAATAACCGATGATCACAAAGCAAAAACAGGTTTTTAGATTTCTGCAAAAGTATTTAAAAAATGTAGATATCGCACATACATTAGTTTTCAGAACCTTTGCTGTGACGCTCAAAATGGAGCTCAGGTGCATCCGGTTTACATTGGTCATCCTTGAGCGGTTTTGACACCTTTATTGGAGTCCAAGTCAGGTGGGACGTGCTTCTAGCGTCATACCCATGAAGACTCAAAGCAGTAATCACTACCAAAGAGGTCTATATACTAAAAAAACAGGAAAAAATACTTATTATATTATTATAATTGTTATATTTTTAATACATTTGCAGAAATAGCTAAACCTTTTTCACTTGGACATCATGGGATATGGAGTGTAGATTGATTGAATCGTTTTAATTAATTTTAGAATATGCCTGTAATGTAACAAAGTGGACAAAGTGAAGGGCTACTTTACAAAAATCCTTTGAATACTTTCCAAAAGAACTGTATATGTGTGTCTCAAAGCTCTACACAGAGTGTTCTTGCAGCAGGTAGTCACCAAGATCCAAGGTATTAGCTAATAATTCTTCCTTTTAACAAGCAAGCAAAATGCTCCGATATCCCTGACCATAGCCAAGTTATGAGACCGAAACCAATGTCCTGGATCAGAGTTTACAGATAACAGTTCACAGGTCATGAATTGGCTTCGTTTTGTGTATCCAGAAGGAGAGGACAGCAGAGGCGATCACCTCTTCCAATAACACACACAGCACCAGTACCTCCAGCTGTAGAGGAATCACACAGGGACACACATCAACGGAACATATCAACTTTTATCAAGCATTTGTCCCAAATGTCACCCGATTCCCTACTTTGTGCACTACTTTATGATCGAGTAGTGCACAACATCTGTGGTATTCACTCCTCTCCTCTGGCGTTTTGTTTTGCAGCCCTGAACATGCACCTGATTCACTGATCAATGCCTCAATGATTAGCTGAATGCTCTGATCATGTGTGCAAGATCACTCTAGACTGGTTCAAGGTCATGTAAAGGCTAGGGGTCCCTGAAGAGAGGTTTGAATAGCTCTGGATTACAGGCAATATGGTGGCATTAGAGACGCATTCAACTGAAAGAATAGACTAATTAAATTGTAATTTTTGTGCGTCATCATTTGGACTGAACATTTACATTAATATAAAAATAATAAAAGAATGCTTTTAGAACAAATTACCTTAGAATTATGTTCAGTCAAGGAATTCCACAAGGCCAGGTCAACCACGATCAGCACAGCTCCGACTAATGCTACGACCATGGAGCCCATGTTGACCAACAGGCAGGCCTGTGAGTTAATAAAATAGTGTCAGGGGCTTTTGCAAAGCCCGAAGGGTATAGTTAGACTGGGCTTAAAGAACCCGACCGTTTTGAAAGACCACTTAAATAAAATGTAATTTGTTCGTTGAATCATTTAAATCCAAACAACTTGCAGGCTCGGTTTTTTCTTACATTTTTTTAGAAAATTCTCCGTAAGATCCTTGAAGTGTTCTTGAACCGCAGAAATGTTCGCAAATATTTTTTTATAATGATGACAACCATTGTCGTATACGGAAAGCGCGTTCAAGTTTTCCTAATTAGCCTAGGTACACTTTTTCTTCTTCGTTAGCATTTAACCGCAAGTTGGCACCCCTGTTCAATTGTGCATAAACATCCTTTAATCTACTGGAGTGTGCGCCAGAGAGAACTATATCCCATGCTAGTTCCGTGTCCTTTAAAGTAAATAACACTTCGATATCAATCAAGGTAGAGGCTCTTGCCGATTAAGTTACAGAGAGAGCAACAAATCGAGCAACTGCAATCTTGCTAATAATGGTTAAATCTGATTGAACTTCATTAAACTGTCAAGACAGGACTTGTTGCTTTAAAGTCTTTTGCATGCTTGCTATGCTTTTCTATAAATGTAATACATTTCTACCCGTTTGGGGGGAAACTTTATAAAGACTGCTATAGTAGGCTCTTACAGGTGTCGGTTTCGGTAAATTGGATGTGAACTTAATATATGATTGATGCACAAGATAATTTGCATTGGGAGGATAATTTTATGAGGTCAATATTGTAATTAGTAAGCAAAACCTCTCAGCGTATAGAGGTACATATTTATATTAGATGCATTCTTCAGATTCCCTGCATTCTAATGTAACCATTAGTTTTTCAGTAACAATCTGTTTTCTATTACCGGCGGTGACTGAATATGGTACGAACAGTCAGAAGTGGCCTTACAAGCTATGAACGGATTACATTTGTGTAGGATTAATTAGCGCCCTCTATAAATTACACATTTCAGACAAAATCACATATTTCCTGGGCACACATGCATTCATCTATTAATGCAAAAAATATATATATTAAATACGCCTGGCATGCAATATCTTGAATGTACGGCAAATGTAAAAGAAAAAAGAGAATGCAACTTAGCAAAACAAGGGAATCTTTGAAACGTAAATTGCCCCCGCTAGCTGAGCAAAATGTCCCCCCAAAAATGTTACTGAAAAACAAAAAAGACCTGTGAACTTCAGCCATTCACTTTAATTTATAGTCTGTTACACTCATAAAAGAATTTGGGTCAACATTTAGACAATGGGCCTCATTCACCAATCGTTCTTAAGAAGAAATACAGTATTAAACTGTACAAATATTCTGACATTCACCAATGTTTTCTTTTTTATTCCTGTTGTTTTTCTTAGGCAAGAACAGAATCTACCCACACTCTAGTGCACATTTGAGTGCTGACATGTTTGTGCCAAATAATAAGTTATTGTGTTTACTTAATTTCTACAGTTTTATAACATATAATCATTTATAATATTTTGTAATCATAATTTAAATTTTTCTTCTATGATTGTACATATTTTTCTGGCCAAACCATTTGTCTTTACTTCCTCAGTTGTGTGCCCTTCTCAGGATTTCAATGTACAAGTATTCACAACCCACGCATGTGTTGTTGTTGTAATTGTACAGCCGCTACTGACACAGCTTGTTGGCTTCACTTCATCTTGAAAGTAAAGGTGTATTTAATCCACAGAACACGAAACAAACAACACGAACTGTACACAGAAATGAAAGGAGCTAACAAACATAAAACTATGTACAAAGAAACATGCAGAGTATTCACTGAACTGGGAATCAAACAAAGACAAACCGTGAGCGTTGTGACTAACAAACAATCAACCACACCTAAAGTGTGGCATAGCCTAACCTAAGTAGGCTCCCCAATCAGAGTCAACTGAACACAGCTGCTCTGACTGGGGAGCCCACAGCGGTATAGAGAGGGCCAGAGGCCTCTCTAGGTGGTATGCCCTGACTGCCAGCCCCAAAGCATAGAGTAGGCTAGGGGCTCCCAGCCAGGACATGACACATGCCCTTTTATAGGGATTGGCAGGGCTTTTATCTATGCTTGGGGACTTTCGGACCTCCTGCAGTGGCATTGCTGGTGGAGATGGGTGAGATGCCCCTGCAGTTATGGGGCATGGTGGGTCTCACCCAATGGGTGATGCAGGTATGTTGGGAGAGTGAGAGGGTCAAACGTTTTGGATGGGTGTGTGATGGCATAGGAAAAGAGATAGGGTTAAGGGGAAAAGAGGTTGGTCCAACAGTTCGCCTGCAAGTATGACTACCTTGTCAACTGGCACAGCGTAGTGTGTACCTAGCGATATTGAGCAGTCCCATCAGGAGAAAGGGGGGGGATTCATCAAACGTTTCTGTAGTTGGTTGAATGATGTATACAGTGATTATCTAGACATTTACCCTGACGGGTCTCAGACTGGACAAACTGGGTCAGCATTTGGAGTACCCAAGATGAGGCTTAAGGTACAGAAGAGGCTGTCTGATCGTTCGTCTGTATTTACAGTGGAGTTGGTGGGTATTTGGTTGGCATTGCAGTGGGTAGAAATTAGGCCAGCAAGAATAGTATTTTGCTCAGTCTCTAGTGTGGTTTTGAAGCTATTCAAATCACAATCATTGTTCATGAGGTACTGGAACTTCATACGCAGGTTTTCTGATGAAAATTAGGGTAAAGTTTAGATGTTGGTGTTGAGGGCCATGACATGGTGGACAGTTAGGATGAACAACCCAGTAGATAGGAAACTGTCTAATTGCCAGTTTCAACAAGTAAAGCAGAAACTTTGAGTTTTAGAACATTGAGATGTAATAGATTAAGATGAGAGCATAAGAAGGTTAGGGGGTTCAAAGAAATGTGCTTAGGGACTGGGACAATCATCTAAATAAATGAGTTCCCATTTATTTTGCTTCTTAATGAGGATTAGGTGCCCACCTGTATCATTGGCTGAAATGTGATGGTTGAAATTCAATCAAATCCACTGCACGTTTATACATTTTTAATTGTTTTAAGTGTACTTAACAACAACTTATGTGGTTCCAAGCTAATCTATTTAATTATATATGTTTTTTGATCTTGGGGAACTGGGCTAGCCAGTGTTTAAATTACTGCTAGAAACAAATAATTGGGGAACTGGGCTAGACAGTGTTGAAATTACTGCTAGAAACAAATCATTGGGGAACTAAGATAGCCAGTGTGTAAATTACTGTTAGAAACAAATAATTGGGGAACTAAGCTAGCCAGTGTTTAAATTACAGTTAGATACAAATAAATGGGAAATTGGGCTAGCCAGTGTTTCAATTGCTGTCAGAAACCGTAAAGCAACATAGATGGGTTTTGTTTTGCCCCTAGCACACTATTACAGGAGCAACAAACATTTATTACAAGGTTTAAAAATAATCTTCAGGACACACATGATAATTCGGTCATTGTTCAGATATAGTTCCTGTGTTAAAATGTTGTGGTTTTAGTTTCTGTTTATAAGTATTCAGTTGTGCTATTGAAGTCCTCTGTCCTCCCTGTAACTGTGTACCGCCGTGGCCAAATGTTTTGAGAACGACACAAGTAATGGTTTGCACAAGTTTGCAAGTTTGCTGTTTCAGTTTTTCAAGATCTTTTGGTCAGATGTTACTATGGTATACTGAAGTATAAGTACAAGCATTTCATGAGTGTCAAAGGCGATTTTTGACAATTACATTAAGTACATGCAAAGGGTCAATATTTGCAGTCTTCTTCTTCAGGACCTCTGCAATTCGCCCAGGCATGCTGTCAATTAACTTCTGGGCCAATCCTGTCTGATGGCAGACTATTCTTGCATAATCAGTGCTTGGAGTTAATGTAGATGTAGAATGTAGATGTTTTGTTCCCCGAGCCACTTAGTTATCACTTTTGCTAAATGGCAAGGTGCTCCATTATGCTGTAAAAGGCATTGTCACCAAGTCAAGTTGATTGTCATCAAGTGACCAAACTGTTCTTGGATGGTTGGGAGAAGTTGTTCTTGAGGGATGTTTTGGTACCATTCTTTATTCATGGCTGTGTTCATAGGCAAGATTGTGAGTGAGCCCACTCCCTTGGCTGAGAAGCAACCCCACACATGAATGGTCTCAGGATGCTTCACTGTTGGCATGACACAGGACTGATGGTAGCGCTCACCTTTCCTTCTACAGACAAGCGTTTTTCCGAATGCCCCAAACAATCGGAAAGGGGATTCATCAGAGAAAATGACTACCCCAGTCCTCAGCAGTCTAATGTTTATCATGGAGAGAAGTTTCTTCTTTGCTCCCCTTCCTGACACAAGGCCATCCTCCAAAGTTCTTACTCACTGAGCGTGCAGATGCACTCACACCGCCTGATGCCATTCCAAAGCAAGCTCTGCACTGGTGGTGCCCCGATCCCGCAGCTCAATCAACTTTATGAGACGGTCCTGGTGCTTGCTGGACTTTATTGGGCACAATTGAACCTCTCTCCTTGAAGTTCTTGAGGATCTGATAAATGGTAGATTTAGGTGCAATCTTACTAGCAGAAATGTCCCTACCCTCCATTTAAAGCCTTCAGTCTGTTATTCTATCTCAATCAGCATGACAGAGTGATCTCCAGCCTCCTCAACACTCTCACCTGTGTTAACAAGAGGATCACTGACATGATGTCAGCTGGTCCTTTTGTGGCAGGGCTGAAATGCAGTGGAATTGTTTTTTGGGAGATTAAGTGCATTTTCACAGCGAAGGGGGACTTTGCAATTAGTTGCAATTCATCTGATCCCTTGTTATGATATTCTGGAGTATATGCAAATTGCCATCATAAAAACTGAGGCAGCAGACTTTGTGAAAATTAATATTTGTGTCATTCTCAAAACCTTTGGCCATGCCTGTGCACCATTACAGCATTGCAACAACTAATAACAATGCTACTGTGACTGTATTCACCATTACAGCATTGCAACAACTACTAACAATGCTATTGTGACTGTGTACACCATTACATCATGGCAACAACTACTAACAATGCTACTGTGACTGTGTACACCATTACAGCATGACAACAACTACTAACAATGCTACTGTGACTGTATACACCATTACAGCATTGACACAACTACTAACAATGCTATTGTGATTGTGTACATCATTACTGCATGGCAACAACTACCATAATGCACCATAATCCATATTCTACCTAGAAGAGAACCAATAAGTTAAAATCCATTGATAATGTATCTGTCATCTTTGAAATTCAATTTGATTTGGCATTGGTATTCTCTGCATTGCGGTCATTATACTCACAGGTAATAGTCTTGGGTATTTGAACAACAGGTTGGCTAACAGTCCAGCGATGAAGAACTGAGGATTGAGGAAGAAGAAATACAGATATGTTATCCAAATTGATAAAATAATAGCAATCAAAATGTAAACATTTTCAGGTTTTGTTACTAACACCACTTCTAGAATTACATATAATATATATATATATATACATACATTTATACAGATAATATTGTGTATAAAACAATACTGCATACAGTCTATTGAGAATTTATTTTTCATAATGGACTTTGACAGTTAAACATAATTACTAATAAGATAAGTAAATCGTATCACTTACTAGTATTCCAGTGACGGGTGCCACCCTGAGCAAAGTCAAAAGGGACTTAGTTGGTTCATCTGTTGCAGCAAACACAAATCCCAGTCCAACACTCAGGAAGCCGCTAATCATTTGCAGAGACTGACAAAAACATCCCATTACAAACAAACCTTCCCTCAGTGAAAATAATCATCTATCATTTTACACATTTTAAAGTCATGTTATATAGCACCCATTCCTCATCCCCAATGATCAAGCATTTATTTTATGTTATAGTTATTTATCAACTTTAAATGTGCACCCTAATGTGTAAATGTGGGAACCTTTTTTTATTTCCTTACACTAGGACATTTCAGATGTTGCCTCAGGCAGTGTTTTTGAATGCATGGCCTGATATTGAACCATGAGGCGGCAGCCTCTACAGTATATTCTATGAATAATCCATACAGTAAGAGCTAATCCGTTGCAGATAAATATTTACACTTTATCAAAGGAGTGTAGTGGAGCAGAAATGTCAGTTATTTCCTGCACAGCATTTTTTAAATGTTCATTTGTTAGGCACCTAACACCTACCGCAGGTGAGATAGATTACACATAGAAAGGAATAAATATATATACTGACAAACAAACATATCTGAGCTAGGTGACGAAAATACCCATATGGGAAAAACTGTCTGTATTGTACTGGGAATACATAGCTATCGTTTATTATTATTCATTAACAAATAAACATTGGTTGATTGTTGTAGCCCAAAATAAAAGCCAAAAATATTATCATAGTAGACTAATATTAGAAGACGATACAAGGATTTCCAGTCCTAATTTTTCGCATTCCTCATTACAGCACAATTAGTTTATATTTATTTTTAAGCTACTTTCAAGTTGTCACATTATTATGTTCTCACCCCTAACACAGCATTTTTAACATCAGTATTATATTTCTTTTGTAGTTTGTCACATTATCTGTTTTCAGTAATTAACACAACATCTTTAACATCGGTAGTTTAATTATCTTGTAGTTTGTCACATTATCTATGTTCTCATCCCTAACACGGCATCTTTAACATCAGTATTATAATTCTCTTGTAGTTTGTCACATTATCTATGTTCTCACCCCTAACACGGCATCTTCAACATTAGTATTATAATTCTCTTGTAGTTTGTCACATTATCTATGTTCTCACCCCTAACACGACATCTTTAACATCAGTATTATAATTCTCTTGTAGTTTGTCACATTATCTAAGTTCTCACCCCTAACACGGCACCTTTAACATCAGTATTATAATTCTCTTGTAGTTTGTCACATTATCTATGTTCTCACCCCTAACACGGCATCTTTAACATCAGTATTATAATTCTCTTGTAGTTTGTCACATTATCTATGTTCTCACCCCTAACACGGCTTCTTTAACATCAGTATTATAATTCTCTTGTAGTTTGTCACATTATCTATGTTCTCACCCC
>JACXGK010004603.1:0-37244 GCA_016801125.1 Novumbra hubbsi
GATGTTGTGGTGCCTCGACTCTGGAGCACATGAGGATGTTGTGGTGCCTCGACTCTGGAGCACATGAGGATGTTGTGGTGCCTGGGCTCTCTGGAGCACATGAGGATGTTGTGGTGCCTGGGCTTTCTGGAGCACATGAGGATGTTGTGGTGCCTTAGACTGGGGCGTCACTCTGCGAGTCATATCGACCTTTCATAATTGACCAAATACTAACACTGTGGTCAGGAAGAATTGGATCAGCTCAGAACGACATTATATGCTAAGTCCATTTAAAAGAAATATGCCTGCCAAATGTACGTCAAAACAATAAGGGGATCACTGATGTTCAGTAATGAAACACCTATAGCACTCTACCTCCAGCGGGTGGCATTATAAAGCTGAGGGATGTGCTGTGTGTTTGAACTGCTGAAACATTGTTACATTGAACAGGCTAAGTAGCGTGGTGGGTTGTTGCAAGGAGCAGGTGGTCGAAGATGAAACACTCAGACAGCAGAGAGAAGCCATTTCCACCTTATGAATAGAACTGAAGAAGACGACCTGAACTTGGCCCCGTTAAGTGAGCACTGCAGTTTACTGCAACCTTTCATAATACTGCCGCATGGATGGATAAAAGGAGAGAGCTGAGCTCTGTCAGGGGCAGTGCACTGTGATGGTCTTATATAATTGGTCAGATTTACATAACATATCTTACCTATTATGTTATTCTGCTGGTGTTTGCAAATTCCATTGGTCTTCGCCACATGTTCTCACAGCCTACTGGTTTGTCTCTCTGCAGCTATTTGGGCCAATAGCATTGTGTCATTTTTGCATAGACATTGTGATTGGTCCCTTGGAGTACTCAATAGGGAAATTGATAAAAACACATAGTTACTGTGTATAACTCCAGGCATGTGAGTGAAGTGGAGGCCCATATAATCGTTCTGTGTCCTGTGTCCAAGAGCATAATTGCAAAGGTTTTTATTGTCAATGGGGAAATCTTCTTCATCATCTAATTCCCTCTTTCTCTACATGTTGCTGAGTCTTATCTTATCTCAGTCTTTACTGACTTTGTAAGTAAGCATTAAGAAAGTCTACACCTGTTCAATTAGGCGCATATGACAGATTTTTGTTTATCACTGAATATGACTAGCTGCTCTGTTCAGTGATTGCGCCTTCCCAAAACGTTGACAGGGCAAAGCCCACACTCCCTTGGCTTAAAGGGATTTTCCAAGGAAGGGAGAGCCAAGCCCTGCAGTAAGTCTGGCGGGTGGAAGCGGGCTCTCACACATTAACCAGGACCAGAAAGTATACTGTTCACAGTGTAAAGAAACAACACTCATATGTCTCCCTACCCCCTTATCTCAGCTTAGAAGACTTTAAGGGCGACCAATCCAATGTTTATATATGTGTACTTATGTGTGTGTTTACTACAATATTATTTATAATCCTCTGCTGTCCACATACTTCACAAGCCACTTTTTATTTCTCTGTCAACCAAGGCTTGCATCAAGGTTCTGTTTTTGGATCAGTGCTATTCATCATCTTCATGCTACCGTTGGCCAGATCATCTGCTTGCATGGTCTTAACTTCCACTGTTATGCCGTTGACACCCAGATTTCTATCCACACCAAACCCACCGTGTACCCCTCTGTCTCCGATCAACTCTCCGATTTTAAAAGCTGAAAGTTTCTTTTTAGCATCTGCCTTTAAATTTTTGTGACAAAGCTAAAAATCGTTGGTTATACTTTTGTATTGCGCATCATGTCTTTGCACGTGTATTAATTGCTTATGTGACAACATTTAACATTGTTATATACGTTATCATACATTTGTAAAAATAAAAAATGGGTCAATTGCTTTCAAGAAGATAGCTAATCCTCCAAATTCAGCCACATTGTCTGCTATAATTTGTTCTGCCTCTTTTGGAAAATGACATTTGAGTAACCAATTATGTTTGACTTAAGACATTTAGAAAGTACCTTAAGCAAGGGTTATGTCATGAATCCACTGGAAATGGTTGGTTTTAGTCTGTATAATTTTGAATTTCACCTAATTGCCAGTGCCTAATCTGAACAAGTTTCAAAACTAAAACCACAAACCATTGAAACATATGAGCCCTAGTTCTGTAGTGGTGGCGGTGGGTACTGTTGTAGGCTGAGGAAAGCCACAGTAATTGCAATGATGGGTGCTGTCTGTGTCTTTAGGGGGAGAGGGGATGTAGACAAAGGCTACAGAGGGGGCTGACTGCAGAAACAAGGACAATCTATTTTTGCATTGGCCCTGTGCAAGCTTTGAAGTTCTGCCTTCAAAAGAAATTTGAATTGGAGCCAACCCAGATAGACCAGCACATAGACTCATGAGTTCTGGCTAGCTATGTTTCCCAGAGAAACCCAGTCATTTGCATGTATCGTGGGCTGGGGGATGGTTAGCAGCTAGAGCTAGGCAGCTAGGCTATATCCCCTCAACATCAAACCGATCGCCTACTGGGAGATTACCTTTTGGCCTAAATATCCATGTTTTAAAGCGGTTGGGGTTTGACTGCAGCTGGATTAGTGGGGTGCACAAATGGTGACATCCATTAGCCCAGATGTGCCTCAGTACTGTACCAGACTGTGGCCCAGTTATACTCCATAGTATGACAATATACTGTGTTGCCATTGTGGATTATAAGATCATGGTGATAACGTTAGCGATACCCTCTGACCTCTAACCACTGTGTTCATCTCCAGGACGATGGACCTGAGCTTGCATGACGCTTTCACAGACGGGGCTCCCAAGACGAGCGCGGACAGCCTGGTGAGGCGGGAGTTCCTGGCCTCCCTGGAGAAAGAGGCTTTTGTTGACAAAGTCGGCGAGACTGTGGGAAAGACGGACTACCGCCCTCTGCTGGACGGGAAGGAGGTGAAAGGTGAGCTGGGGTCCGGCTTATGGGACTAGGAATCAAAGAAGATATTGCAATTTTTTTTTTTTTTTAAGGAAATGCAGACGTTGTGATGTATATCGCATTCTGCGTGTGCAGGATAGTTTGTGTGCGTCACATATTATCAGGGATTGCGTTGGGCGGTGAAGACAGATGAATGCTGATGAAGCTGAGAAACCTGCCCAAGTATTGTTCAGTAACAGAACTTGGTACAAGGCCCCAGGGTCCTTCTGCTACAGCTCAGCAGCATGGCTTCTATTTGTTTCAAATAAAAATGTGTGTGTAGGTTTGGGTTTTTGTGTGTGATGGTACCAGTGGGTGTAATCGTAGCTGTGTGGGTGCGTGTGTGTGTGCAATAGTTTATTATGCTGAAGCCATTCAACTTCAATGAGATGGTTGTCACCAAGAACATAGCAGAGTCAAATAAGAAGAAATATTACCTGTGACTTGCTCTGGTGACATTGTTATGTCCATGGTTCAGTGGGAATATGCACGGACGTTACTGTGACTCACTCTGGTGTAATTTTTATGTCCACGGTTCAGTGGGAATATGCACGGACGTTACTGTGAATCACTCTGGTGTCATTGTTATGTCCATGGTTCAGTGGGAATAGGCCCAGAAGTAACTGTGAACAGCTCCTGTACCTGAACCTCATCTTAGGTGGCAACTTCCCCCTGACTTTCTCTGAAGAGAAATATCTATTTGTTTACCTCTGCCAAAAAAGTGCTTCACATTTTATGAGATCTTTGCCATCAGAACGATGGCCATCTATGTTCTGTGGTTCTTGCCCGTAGTCGTGCTGAATCTTACTTTTGGACCTAGCCTCTAACCACTGTTTGATTATACCTCAGAAAGACGGGGCATATATCAATTCTCTCTCTCTCTCCTTCCGTTTTCATTCTCTCTCTCCTCTCAGTCCGCCTCCAACTTTGTCATTCCCTCTCATTCTCCAACCTCTGTTTTGTCCCTCTGCCTTTCTCATTCTCTGTCCACCTCTTTATCTATCTATCTGTCTTTCCGTGTCTTTGTCTATTTCTCTCACACTCACTCTCTTTTTGTCTCCTCTCACATCCTGTCACTTTCAGAAGTGTCAGCCTCGAGACAGTGTGGCATTAGCATCTGTGACTTCTGTCACTGGAGCAACAGTACAGACTCAGCTATGCTCAAGTCAGGACAATAAAATGTCAGTTAGCGCCCAGGCAATTAACATCCTGTTGTCTCGCATCCATGCAACATTGGTTGCATGTGAATTACACTATACTGCTTTTAAAAGGTTGATATTTACAAAAATAATCAATCTCTTCCAAGGATGAGCAATTTACAAATATTATATATATACAATTACAATTATTATTATATCTGAAATTGACAAAATTATTTACAAAAATTGTTTATTGACACGGGTGACGTCAGCTTTTCCACACAGCTTTTCTGTTTAATGAAAACAAAATTCTTAACTTATGTACCAGCCCCTAATATCACCCCATAGTACCAGCCCCTAGTACCAGCCCCTAGTATCAGCCCCTAGTATCAGCCCATAGTCTCAGCCCATAGCACCAACCCCCCGTACCAGTTCATTGCAGTCATACTAGTCCATATACTGATACCCCATCGTACTAACTCTTTCTCCATGAAGGTGCATCTAGAGCAGTGGTTTTTAGCCCATTCCTCAGGGAACCCCAGACATTCCACATCTTAGCTGCAGCTGGAACAAGCACAGCTGATGAAGGGATGAACACTAATCAAGGGCTTTAGGATTATGTGCGCTAGCTAAAGGGTAGTTCAAATACCCAGACTGGCTGGGGTTCCCTGAGGAATGGGTTAAGAACCGCTGATCTAGAGCATGTTACTACACTGTTTCTGCTGGAACATTAATAACATTAGAAGTAAACTGCTTTGGTAAACTCATCCAAAAATCTAAAACACAACCAATGTTGGCAGTTTGTACTGTGTAGTTTGTGTGTGAGCTGATTTCAGCATCTTCTTTTTACTGTTTTAATGTGATGGATGCCTTTAGAGACAGAGCTCTGGACAGCCACACCATAGATCAAAATTTGTCAAAGAAGATATGGGAGCTTTGTTGATTATTGGTCACATAATATTCATCAATCTTGTTCAATGATTCTTTCTGCAAGTCAAATATCGGTCTTGGGAAAGTGCGCAGTTGTAAGTCATTGTATCAGTCTAATTATCGTCCTCTCATGCTTGGATGTGCAGTGTAAACACTCATCCAATCATCCTGTCATATTAGGATGTGCTGTGTAAACACTTGTCCAATCATCCTGTCATAATAGGATGTGCTGTGTAAACACATCTCCAATCGTCCTATCATGTTAGTATGTGCTGTGTAAACACTCGTCCAAAAGTCATATCATTTAAGGATGTGCTGTGTAGACACTCTTACAATCGTCCTATCATGTTAGGATGTGTTGTGTAAACACTCCTCCAATCGTCCTATCATGTTAGGATGTGCTGAGTAAACACTCCTCCAAAAGTCCTATCATGTTAGGATATGCTGTGTAAACACTCCTCCAATCGTCCTATCATGTTAGGATGTGCTGTGTAAACACTCGTCCAAAAGTCATATCATTTAAGGATGTTCTGTGTAGACACTCCTCCAATCGTCCTATCATGTTAGGATGTGCTGAGTAAACACTCCTCCAATCGTCCTATCATGTTAGGATGTGCTGAGTAAACACTCCTCCAATCGTCCTATCATGTTAGGATGTGCTGAGTAAACACTCCTCCAATCGTCCTATCATGTTAGGATGTGCTGAGTAAACACTCCTCCAAAAGTCCTATCATGTTAGGATATGCTGTGTAAACACTCCTCCAATCGTCCTATCATGTTAGGATGTGCGGTGCAAACACTCCTCCAATCGTCCTATCATGTTAGGATGTGCTGAGTAAACACTCCTCCAATTGTCATATCATGTTAAGATGTGCGTAACACTCCTCCATTTCTGTCTGAAGTGTCCCGAAGTATTCTGCTGGGTATGCCCCGTTGTCTTTAATTACTTATTTACCTACTTTACTTTTTAAAGGTATTCCATTTATGTTGTTGTCATGGAGTGCTATCAAATACATCAGACACATAACTCGTATCCTCCTCTTTGACCTACAGAAAGTCTTTGCTCTTTTCATTAATTATTCAAAGCTTTCCCAGGACAGAATGTTCCTGAACCTCCTTCTTGCATTTTTCAATGTCTTTCCATGTCAAAGTCATTGCTTGGATTCTTCGGCGATTGTCACATGTGTCATATCAGATTTAATTGGTATTTCCATCAGTGTATTTGTAGTATATGATAAAGAATCACATGTTAATCATGTAAAACAGCAATACTAAATGAGACCAATGTATTAATATACTTGAGGGAATGCACAACAGGTGTAATAGACACATTATGTCTTTGACATTATACTGGAAATTCAATGACAATTCTGAATCACTACAAATATTGTATGGTATCACAAGTTCCAGTTTACCATGTGGAGAGAGTGGATGCTCACTGAGAGGCTCCTGTGCATAAGATCATTTTAAATGTTTGCACTCCATACCACACACCTCAACTTTGTCTCTTACCTTCTTCATTTCAGTGTCACGTAGTTGAGTCATGTAGTTTTGCAACCAGCGTTTCACCCACGATGGCTGACTGTCAAGGCTTCAAGAGAGCAGATACTCTCTCCGACCAAATCTCTGCTTGACTTTTCAGCTCTGTCCTGCCTTCAAGGGAACAGGTTGTCAAAGTGTAATCTATAAAATGTCCCTCACATGGCGTTTACTGTGTAAACTCTGTGAAATGGACGCACTCTTTCTTAATATTTTCCATGGAAGAATTGATGTTCCCCTTAAAAGCGTTTCTCTGAGGGATTTAACGTGGATGCTTTGTTTTCGCAGTGGTAATCCATTTACAAGAAATTCTGCTGTCGGACTTCCCCTGAAAGCAACTTAGCGTCCAGCATCCAGAAGCACATTAATGAAGGAATATGAACACAAACTAGTCTGTAGAATAAAACATAAACAATATTCTACAACCAGACACCAGAAACCTATCAAGCAGATCACAGCAACGCCATCAACGGGCTTGATTTCATCTGATTTCTCTGCAGCAATATAAATCGGTCTTGTCCTGAACTTTAGAGTCATCATTAAACCTTAACATCACTTATCTTTAACTAGTCAATGACTAAAAGAACAATTGATAACATGGAACAAGAAAGACAGGGTTTCTGTGGGTCCTTAAAAAGTCCTAAAATCTAAATATATGGCCTTGAAAAGTCTTAAATTGTCTTTTATCCTCTTTTTCAAAATGTTCTGTTAGCATTGTAAAGAGGTGATTAAAAAAAAAAGTGTTTTGTGAATGGATTTTAGCTCTGGTTGCGCGCAGAGAAGCCACGACATCATTCAGAATGTTAGAAGTCAACAAGACACTAATGACGGTTGGCTGATTTTCTATTGAGTTAGATAATACCTCATTAGCTAATATACTAACTAGCTAATACCAAGCTAGCTGCATTGTAGCTGGATGTTATTTTTTCCACAGGTATCATGGGAACGTGCGCATTCAATCAGAAGTGCAGCTACTTTGCTTTGTGGTTTAAAACGAAGTCCACTGTGTATTTTTGCAAAAAAAGTTTTCAAACTTGGCCAAATAGGAATCAAATATGTGCAGCCCCATATGAAAAATGCACCACAAAAAATGCTTTGAAAAGCTTTGAAAAGCCTCCAACAAAGGACCGGTATTTCTCAGTTCTGTTTGGTGATATCACAGACGTCCGTATGGAACAAGACTGACGACCTGGAGGCCTTGCGTGCCGCTGCAACCTTTGGGGGATCGGAATTTGCGTAGATGTTGGAAGGCTGGGAATCCGGTGTAATTAATGGTTGATTTATTCTCTATAGTTTTCGGTTTCATTCGTATTCCTGCTTGGAATAATCTTGTTCTCCTCACTGTTGAGGTTTTACTCTCTCCTTAGACCTTCTGAGACCTAATTTGCACTTCCATTGATCATTCTATTTTTTCAAATCAGAACTGAATCTACTTCACACTATCTCTTCTTGATATATATCTCAAGGCCTTCCGACGTAGCAAAATTATTTCCTGCTTCTCTCACGTGAACAAAGCCAAAATGTTAGGCCTTTTCTTAATCCATTCTTAAACTAGATCACCATCATACCAATAAATCTTTAGAGTTGTTTAAGTGACGCCTGCAGTCCGAAATGTAACCTCTAGTTCACTAATGATGTGTTACGGCTGCTGTCACATGCTACAAATTATGAGCATGGTGACAGGCCAGGTCGTCTGCTAGCACACCAATTCAAGTGTAAGGCTGCTTCTCATCAAATTACCCAAATTAATGATTCTTCTTGTTGTTTAATTTCCCAAAGGGAATTTTACCCTAAGGGGATCAACGAAAAATTCAGATCCTATATGCTCCCGAGTTCCCAACAGAAACTGGTACTATGACTTGGTTCTAGGGGAATCTGGAGACTCCTTCTGTTTACTCCAACACTGGCCTTGAACCTGACCTGATTCCTCCCTCAGCCTTCAGGATGTTGTGCAGTCTCTCAAGTCAATGTAGAGTACTGATGCTTCAGTGCTCAATGGGTTTCTTGTTGAGTTCTTTAAGAAATTCGGCATTTGACAGAATTTATTGGGAACAGATCTTTGCTGTTCTTAAGATGTTTAGATATAGTCTCATAAATACATCTGCCTTGGTCAGTGACTGTACTATGGACACCCGTTCTGATTAGTTTGCCCTTGAACGTGGGAATTGGCAAGGTTGGCAAGGTCCCTTTCGATAGCTTTATGTGCATCTTTCTCTTTTCATGGTGTGTCACAGGACTGGGTTGAAGACATGATGTCGTTATATGCTGATGATTTGTTATTCTCTGTCAGTAACCCTACTTACCTTCTATCCTCTCTATTATGGAGGACTTTGGCTCCTTTTAGGGTTACAAGCTGAATCTCGAGAAGAGTGAGTACTTCCCAGTCAATCCAATAGTACTTGACTGGGAAGCACAGAGTGCCTCTTATGCCGACTGACTTGCCTTTCCAAAGTCTGGTTTCACGCACCTCAGAGTCAAAGTAACACGTTCATTACCAGCACTTCTCTCTGAAGACGTTTTTCCCCTCTTTTTGCAAATGAAGTCTGCTTACCGCTATCACCTGCAGGGAGGATTAAGGCTGTTAAAATGAATAGTTTGCCCAAATTTCTTTACCTAATTCATTTTATCCCATTATTTTTAAGAAAGTGCTTTTTAAGTCAATCAATTCTTACCTAATTTATCTGGAGAGGTAAGTTCTTCTTTGCTTCATAGATGCACATTTAGTGGAGGGCTGGAACTATCCACATTTCTGTACTTCTACTAGGCTGCCAAGTTTCAGAAATGGCCATTCTGGTTGCATGCTCCAGATACCACATGGTGCCACCTTGAGGTGCGATCCTGCATTTCTACATCTCCTCCCTCTTTGCTCTGCTGTTCTTTCCACACTTAATATCAGTTTCGGTGTGTTTTTTCAAATTGGTCTCTGTATAGGCCCTGTGAATACTCTGACCTAAGAACCACCCCCTCCCTAATAGACACTGCTTTTTGTCTCAGAAAAAGGAAGGGTATTATGACATTGCTGTTCTAATAACAAGACCCTGATGACAATGGAGTATTTTCTGGTTTTCTCACTCTGGTCATTATTTACTCTTTAGCCCCCTCTCACTTTTTCTGTTACCTGCAAGTCTCGCATTGTGCCACCTCACAGTTTTCTGAGTGGTGGGATGAGGAGATTGACAGGGTAGCTCCACTACATCTTGTGCTGGGCCTTATACAATATAAGGTTGAGCATAGGGTTAATTTGTTCAAGTTGAGGCTAGATGAAATCTATCTCAATGTGATCGATGAATGTGATAGATATCATCTCCCCATGTGACTATAATCATATGTTTATAGCTGTGTGACATTAATTAAGTCCCCCATGGGCTGTTTTTTATGCAAATTGATTCATTTTATTTAATATTTTCATATGTTGCGATTGTGTGTTATTTTTACATTTTATTTGTTATTTTATTATCATTATCATAATTTCTTTGTAAATGTTGTATCATGGTTTTATGTTTGTGTGTCTTATAAAAATAAATCAATATATATTGTATCGCTACCTAACTATTTAATAATTTCTGTCACGATGTCCTTGGCAAGCTCTACACAACAGTTCACTGTGCAGTGTTAATCTTATCATTTTTGTGGGAAATTATGCTGTTTTAACTCTTTCCAAACCACAATAATCCCACAACTGTTTTGGTTGGTGCAGTTGATAGACTACTCTCACGGTACAGGAGGCTAAAACTAGGTGTGCTAGCCAAACTGTTGCTTGTCAATGGACAGATTTGACAAACCCTCAGGGACCGACTGGAGACTGCAGAATAAATGTTAGGCAACGATGGACTTCATCTCTGGACTCTGCAAAAGCCAATAATATAATGAGTGATGCAATGGTAAGGCAGTGCAGATTTGTCATTGCAAGACAGGGTTGCTATTGGATGCTATGTTGTGCTATACCTGCCACCTTAAATTTACTAAACCTCCCAATCTGCTTTTCTATCTCAAAAATCATTGAGTGGAGCGATGGCTACTACCATCAATATTGGTGCTACGATTTCTATTGGATATTAATGTGGTTTATGCCACATATACACATCATATATTTTAGTAGGAGACTGCCCCATTCTGCATAATGCTTTAGAAACCCATAACTCAGTTTTACAGCCCTACTTTACCTTGTAAAGCTAGTGTGAAATCTGTTTGCCCTAATGCAGATGCGTTGTTGACAGAAGGTTAATCACCACACATCGCCACCAGGGGTTGTAATTAACCAAATACTTGAATGAGAATAATTTTCACTTCACTTAAGCAGGGTATTTGCTTAGAATTACAGATTTGTTTTCCCAAATAAGACTATATTTCTGTGGAACCAGACTTTGTGGCTATGGAATTTCAGTATGTGGTCATTGGGGTTACTGCTGAATGGAGGAGAACGCACCCCTAACTCTCTGTTTGGGCGCTGTGTGTGATGAGAAGAAACATTGTTCAGCAGGATGACCTTTGGGTAGAAACCCAAGCCCGCTGGTAGTGGCAGAGTTAAGGCAAAACCCTAATCAACATTGGGTAAAACAAAATTGCGAGAAATTCTAAATTAGAAATAAGCTCCTGAACCCGTGCGTTTGTTGTTATTTCCCTATGGGCCTTGTACGTAACAGCTAATGTTAGCTTAGTGTCCGTGTAGGTGTAAACTCATTAGTCACACATACACACCATAAAAAGTGGTCCATTACCGTTTCACACCTCCTACACCACAACTCCATCCTCCATTCCCATCGACACCATTTATTTAACACGCTCATCCATTCCGGTCAATGTCAACCTGCTTTGCTTCTCATCAAACAGTCTCATTTTGCACCATCAACCCTCCCAGCCCCCCCACCCCCAGTTCACAGGGGAGACAGGGGTCCTTACATAAGTGCCAGGCTTGCAGACCGGCTACGGGGCTGACGGAGTGAGGGAAGTAATTGTGACTTCACTGCCAGAGTACCCAGGGAGCCGTCAGACATAGCATGACTCGGCACTCTGTCTGATCTGGGCAATAACTTCCGGCCGACGCCTCTTTTTGCTTTTTATTCACTTCTCCCCTTAATGTTTTTATTGCTCCTGCGTCCTAGTGTCACAACAGGATCAGCTTCTGTTTTGAAAAAAATATGTTTAGTTTCCTAATCCCTGATAGAGCCAGGATATGGGACTTTCTGGTGTTTAGCGCCCTACGAACTGATCCCAGGACATCATCCCCTGCAGTTCATATGTCAATGCAGAGTTTAAACTCACTAAACTCATAATTTGGGGGTCCCTTTTAATTAAACTGAGAATAGCCTGGATTGTTCCAAATAAACTGAGAATAGTCTAATTGGCTTTGAGGGTTTACTTTCTGATGCATCCTTGAAGGTGTCCCCTATTTACCATCCATATCTTCATTGCAGCAGACTAAAAAATAATACCAAAGTAGATAGCACAGTCTATACCACAGTAGATACCACAGTACGTACCACAGTATATACCACAGCAGATATCACAGTGGATACCACAGTTCTGAGGGAGGACATGCTGCGTAGAAACCTACACAGTGCAGAACATGCACCTTCATGACCAGGGAGGCTGCTGGGTACTAAGCAACTCTGTCTGATGTTCTTATTTAACATGACAGCTTTGCTGATGTGGTATTTAGTACGGACACACTCACAGTGCCTGACTACTCACTGACGTCATGGCGTACAAGTCCGGTCAAGCGGAACAGATTGACATTGGAGTGATTTCTCCGGGATGGTCTGTGGAAGAATATATGGCTGAATGATTGGGTCTAGCTGGTAAATCGGCAGAGCCCTTCAGGTTTAAGTTCTTCTAGGCTAGGATTTATTCCTCAGCTGAGGCTTTTATGTCAATCATTTATGACTCTGAGAAAGGGTGGCCACTGGAACCTCAGTTGATCCTGTCCAGTTGGTTGGTTGTGTAACTGCAGTAAAGTCCCACGGCCCTGTACTGTCGCCTCTCGTCATCGTCGACCCTCTGCTGTGATCCAGAGAGGGATGTTTTTTAAGGACAGCACCCTGAAACACATTTGAGCAGAGATTTTCAACTGGTGTAGCGGGAGGTGGGAGTAAATTTATTTTTATACATGGCAAATAGTTCGGACGAAGGCTATAACAAATAGAAACGTGCATATGAATGATAATGGAAATACATTATAACCTAATTTATGTTCCGCGAGAAAACGACTGTATATCTAAAAAAAACTATTTGAACAAAATGTAATTATTGACAACAACAAGGGTGCTTAGCATATCTAAAATAACCGTTGCATTTACTATGAACATAGCATTAAATGTACCATGCCTAACACAGATCTCTATTACAGGCTCCAGTATGATGCCAGGGGGACAGCTGGGGATGCAGCGCCAGGAACCAATGGGGGAGAAGCGTCCCTGTCCAACAGGACAACCGTCTGCCTTCAGTGCTGACTATCTGTCTGGTGAGGCTCTTTCTCCCTACCATTCACTTCTGGGTTTTAGTCATGCTCAGTGAAGAGTTGGATTTTGTGAAATGCCAGGTTCCCAATGTTCCTTTAATATGAATATGCATCGTCATTAACCTGGGATGTTAAATATCCCTCATGTCTAAACTGTGTGAGCACCTGTGTGAGCACCAGAGTTGTTATTTCATGTGTTATTTAGGTACTTACACAACAGAGCAGATATGTCATGTATTGTAGTATTGATCCTGAATTACAGAGTAGTTATTGCATTTATTTTTGTAGTATTTCACCGGTATAACAGAGTAGTGACTTCATGTGTTATTGTAGTACTTAAACTGTATAGCAGAGTAGTTATTATATTTAATATTCAATACTACAATTCTAACATTTATTGTAGTAATAGAACAGCAACTATTAAATGTATTATTTTAGCATTTAATCTGTGTAACAGAGTAATTATTCCATGTAGTATTTAACATCTATAACCGAGTAGTTTACATGAATTATTGTATTATTTAACCTGCATAGCAGAGTAGATTCTACATGCATTATTGTAGTTTTTAACATGTATAACAGAGTTGTTTCTACATTCATTAGTGTAGTATTTAACCTGTAAAACAAAGTCATTTCTACATGCATCATTGCAGTTTTTAACCTGTATGACAGAGTACACTTTACATATACTTGTCAAAACCTGAATTACCATAGCCAGACTATTACAGCTTGATGCTGATGTTGAGTTTTTAAGCGTGTTGTCTTCATTCTACTCTCAGGTTTCTCCCAGCCAGGGATGATGACCATGCATATGGGTTCAGGGGGCGTGGCTCCCTTCCAGGCAGGCATGCCTCCTTTTGGCAACCCTCAGAAGGCCTCCGAGCCCCCCAAACAGTCCCTGTCCCCCTTTAAGTCCAGTGAGCCCTCCGGCCCAGGCCACAACGCCAAGTATCAGGACAACTCTGCAGGTAAGAGGTTGTCTCACACAGAGCAGCTCATTTTGGGGGCCTAGACAGATGTGTCCAATAGTCCAGGAAATGGGAGGAAATCAAACGGGAGTGTGCACTCAATTGTGACCGTGAACAGGCTAAACTGTATTTGTCACTTTTTTAGATGGGTTCCTTAAAGTACCAGATGTTCATTCTTCCAAATGGATGTTTTATTTTGCTACTGGTTCCCTGAGGCTCACTCTCACACTGGAAACTTTCTAGACATTTTCAGACAATAGTGGTCTCTTCTTTAGTTTAATTTACATTTTACTGGATATCTATAGTCGGATCCTAAAAGATGTATTATGAGCTACATCCCCACCTTTGAAACTGCTCTCTGAGTGAGGCAACCGCATAGAAATAATGTTCCTGCTGGCATTAGGCAATGCTGAGGCTTTTTATGCATTAATATGCTCTAATAAAACATAGATGACAAGGATCCTGGATGCCCTGCACAGTTTCTGTTCTGTTTATGGAAACAGATCAATGAGGGGCATCGAGGAAAATTACGCATCAATCAAGTAGATAATAGGGCACATATACTCGATTTAGACTAAAATCCATCATCATTAACAACAAGATTGGGGCAATGGAAGGGACGGGGTGACAGTACACTAGGCGTGGGTATTAACTAAGCGACATTGGGTGGTGCCACACTGGATATTAATATAAACTAAGCAACATTGGGTGGTGCCACACTGGATATTAATATAAACTAAGCGACATTGGGTGGTGCCACACTGGATATTAATATAAACTAAGCAACATTGGGTGGTGCCACACTGGATATTAATATAAACTAAGCAACATGGGTATTAGTACTAGAAACATGGAGTGTTACTACACTAGATATTATTACCAGAAACATGGGGTGGTACTTAACTAGATATTAGTACTAGAAACATTGGTTGGTACGACTATAGATATTAGTGCTAGAAACATGGAGTGGTCCACCACTAGATTTTAGTACTAAAAACATTGTAGTACACTAGATATTAGTATTAGAAACTTAGAGTGGTACTACACTAGATATTAGTACTAGAAACATGGGTTGGTACTACACTATAAATGTGTTTTATAAACACGAGGTGTTACTATATTAGATGAGTACTAGAAATATGGGTTGGTACTACACAGGATAGAAGTATTAGAAACATGGGGTGGGACTACACTAGATATTAGTACTAGAAACATTGGGTGGTACTACAATAGAAACTAGTACTAAAACATTGGGTGGTACTACACTAGACATTAGTATTAGAAACATGGGTTTGACGCCACTAGATATTAGTCCTAGAAACAATGGGTGGTACTACACTTGATATTAGTACTAGAAACATGGGGTGGGACTCTACTAGATATTAGTATTAGCAACATGGGGTGGTACTACACTAGATATTAGTTCTAGAAAAATGGGGTGATAATACACTAAATATTAGTTCTAGAAACATAGGGTGGTACTACACTAGCTATTTGTATTAGAAACATGAGGTGGTACTACACTAGATATTTGTATTAGAAACATGAGGTGGTACTACACTAAAATATGCATTCTGTGTGTGTGTACATTTACTTTCAGTTATTTATGTACAGTGCGTATGTTTTAGGATTCAATGATATGATCTACGACAACTTGTGCCCTTCACTGTCTGTTTGTTGGCAACCCATGTCACATGACTCCCTCCTCAGTGTTTTCCTTCAGTGTTAGTCCTTGTGACCTGCCTCGGTAGTTGTTCATTTATACATTAGCCCATCTACTCATGCAATGTTCTGTTTAATCAGTACACCATGCTCAGTCACAGCACATTCTTCATTCCATACCTGCCGGAGAGAATCACACCCAATGAGCTGCAAGCTTGCGGCAGCGCAAACAAAAAAGTCTCTTTAAGCTAACGTGTAATCTATAAACCTAAAAGTCACATTGTACTGTATAAGCCTACTACCCACGCCATTAAGAGGTGGACGCGACGTCAATATGATTTACCTTACAGTAAACAAAAAGATCCCAAGATCTAGAGCAGACTAGATGAACAGAGAGTTTACTGGAGATGATTGTTGTTGGTCTTTGTTATGGATAGTGACATTCCTTCCTCCTCTCTGCTCATCAAGAAGTTTGGACTAATCCAACCCCCTGGGCTGGTGGTGAGTCCAGGCTGCAGGCCTCCACGGGTCTCCCCCTCTCCCCCAGCGAGTCAGTGGAGGAGAGCCCCAGCTCCGATCCCCTCAGCCCACACGGCTCCCACAGCCAGGCGAACGGCTCGGGGGACGACAGGGGGAGTCAGGGGGTCGACAGCGGGAGCAAACAGCAGAGGAGGAAGAAGAAGAAAAGGAGGCCCAGGGATGAGGTGTATGACTTCCTGGACAGACAAGAGACGACCAACGCCAAGGAGGAAGAGGGCGACACGGAGAGCGGAGCCTCGGACGGCCCTTTGAGCCCCTCCTCTCCCGGCAAGGAGGAGAGCTGGGAGTGGGACATTCGAGAGAGGGGTGGGGGTAGAGTTAGGGGGAGGAAGAATAAGAACAGAATGAAACTCCCGGAGGAGTGGGCGGCGCCGGGACAGGGGCCCGCAGCACCGCCCGTCACCCCGGCCTCAGTGGCCCCGGAGTCTGCAATGATCACTGCCTCCGGTCACTTGAGTTCCACCCTGGAGAACATCTCCTCCCTGGTAGCCGACCCTCAGACTAACCCCTTCAGCGGTCAGATCCCCACCGCCTCTGCCCTCACTGAGAACCCCAAACCCGGCCCTGTCTTCACAACAGACCCGGCCCTAACGGAGACGTCCACGAGTAACCTGAACATGCTGGAGCGTCCTCCTCCAGCCGAGGTCCGCGTGGACTGGGGGGAAGGGACTCTCGCCCAGACTGCTGCCTCTCCCCCCCACCACTATGAACCCATGTGTGAAGACGTGCTACCCCCCACTCAGGATGGGGCCGCCGTGTGTCTCACAGACGAAGCCACATCTGATCACGGCTGTCCTGACGGGATGGTGTCTACTGACCAGCGACAGCCGAGCTCTCCGAGCTCCCCGGGACTTAGCCCACGGGTCTCACAGACTTTCTCTTTCTTGGACTCAGTCCTCCAGACCCCCCCTGCCAGTACCCCTGCTTCGCGGCCCCAGTCCCAGACCACCACACCTCAGGGCCCTCCTCCAAACACCTGCATCTCCTCCGCCACTTTCCAGAGCACTCCTCCTCCACTGTTTAGCCACTCCCCCCAGCTTGATCACGACACTCCCAGTCCCCGCCCTGCAGTGGGCTCAGGTCTCAACCCTGCAGCCCTACCCTTTACTCCCACCGCACTGCCACTCACAGAGCACCAGGAACCACCGCTGCCAGAGCCCCCCCTGCTGGAAGGTTGGTGACACTGAAGAGGGGATCAGTATGTGGGTGAATGATGACTTTATAGTGCATGGCTCTCTGTGGACTGGGCCTGTACTTACTTGGCCATAATGTGTTTAATAGAAAGTTTAACTGACAGCTCTCAGTCATTTTTTCCCTGTTTTTAATCTGACTGTGTCTTACTAATGGCTGGGCCTCTGTTGTGACTGACTGGCTAGGCTGTTTCCAGCGCTGTGCTGATCATGATAAAAAATGCATTGTCTGTCGGCTAGCCCAGCCAGCTCCTCTCTAAAACTGTAATCATACACTAACTCATCTACTGTATCTGTAGATCACTGTCTTTGACTCCACTCTCGTTGGCATAGAATCGTCTAGCTTTCTCCCTCAGTGCCATAATCTGATCCTAAATTGCAATCCGTAATTCTTGTCTAAATCTCTTTGCCAATGACTCCACCTTTTTTCAGTAATCGAAGGGATGTTGGTTTGCAGTGTGATTCTCTCTCTGTCTCTCAAGTTTCCCTCTGATTAAATTGTGTTTGTTCCTCAAATAGGCTGAACTGACCACGTAGTGAAATGCTTCAAATAAAACATTTTATTGTGTGAATTCAATTTCAGAACCATTTTGAAAGTCTCAAAATGTTCCTGCCATGAATTCTTAAAATCCAATTTGACCATACGAAAAAACACATTTTACTTTCAGGCAACAATGTATTGTGATATTAAAACTAAACCAAAAATCTATCGAATTGAAAGTTGTAATTTAAGTGATTACCAATTTACACAACCTGAAATTAATTACATCTTTTTTTGTTGGTCTTTTCCCCTCATGGACTATACCTATTCTCCTCTTGATGATGTTGCCGAAAAGGTAAGTAGTATTTCTTTACTTTTTAAAGGCATACATATTTGACATACAAATTTGGTGCTTGGTTATATTCTACCAATTGTTGTCTGTAAGATCTTTAACTGTTCAAGATATAAGGTACATGGCTTCTCTCTCAGATTGTAAGATATGTTTCATGTCAGTAACCAGAGCATGTGAACTGTTTAGTTTGGCCTATTTCTGGGAGCGTTTAGTGTTGGATTCTCGGTTAGGGAGTCCAAGGACTGCTACCTTGTCTCTGTTCTTGATGCCCTGCAGAGTCAGGTCGTTGCTTTCACCTTCCTTGATGACTCACATGTTTGTGTTTGTTTTGAAATGGCAGAAGTAAATAGCGTGCTGCTTATCTATCCTGAGCCCACGTCTGGCCTTATTTAACCCCTTCATCCCCTTTCGGCGGTCCATTAATATTGGCTTTCCAGATGGTTTGAGTGTGGAGGAACTAGGCAGGGCGGGTCTGTCCTCTGCTGCTCTCTGTATCGTCAACCCACAACATTCTCCCTCAATCACTGTCTCTGTTCTACAGCTTGTCTCCTTTATATCTCTCCTCTCTTTGCCTCCCCTTCTTTGACTTCATCTCCATACCTACTTCCATCACCCGCTCTCTCCCTCTCTCCCTCTCTCTCCCTCTCTCTCTCCCTCTCTCTCTCACTAATGCAATATTGATGTCTGGGACTTTTTAACAGTTACGTAAGGCATGCAGCTCTCATCTTTTTATAGCCGGCAATTTGGGTGTGTAGGGAGAAATGGGCTCAATGGCGGTGCCGCAGTCAGGGTTCTCCCACCACGGTCGGTGCACTGGTACCGCTCCGCTCTACTGCCTAGTCATTATTCTGGTCAGCCGGACACAGACCATCCTGCCAGCAGCTAAACAAAGAGACCATCCATAAGAGCGTGACCAGTCTGGCACAACACATTTCTACCACCGGCACCGCTATGGTACCGATTATGACGGGCCAGGCAGAAAGTCTTTCTGTCATTACGCCTTTTGGTAAATACTGGCATTTGCTGTTGGCTTTAAGTAGATTTCTGTGTTGAACAGTGAACATGACTGCAGTGGGCAATGTCTGTCAAAGCCTAGGGTCAATCTGGGTCTTTATGTTGATTAGATTGAATTGGCTATTTTGAACTATTTATTAACTGACCGAAGTGTTCATCCTCCAGTGGTTAATGACATGTTACCTACTTACTAGCCGATATTGTGAATGTTGTGGTCATACTGGATCTCTCAGAATGATGTAGAGTGAAGTCACCTGGGGGGTTTCTGTTTAAGGCAGCATCAATGTTAGACACTCATTATCAAAAAGAATGTCATGGAAACAGAAACGTTTTAATTCCCTAAATAGAAAGAGACACTCATAAATAATTAAAATTCAATGCAGAGCATGTGATTATTGGAATCACTTCTGCATGTTGGCAATACAGTGATAGATACTTATTAAATTAATTTGCTTACGTAACAATCTGTAATACACAGTTCAAATAAAGAGCTTTGTAACACCAAAACTAGTTAAAACTAAGCTGCTACTAACTACAACGAGGCAAAACCTTAAATTCATTAAAACCTTATAAATACATTAAACTTTATCATCCTGAGACAATTCAATATTTTGTTTGAATTTAATTAACAAATTATATTGAAACTACTTTTACTTTTTTGTTATTGTTTTATGTATTATTTGACATTCTGGAATCATTTTCAATAAAATTGACAATCATACTGCCCCTGTTTCTAATATTTCTAAAGAAAACATTGAAAAATGTGTAAACATTTAATGTGTAAAAAAAAAAAACATTGTTAAAATATTTCTGGGGAAGGATGATAAAGGGATCTGCCATTGTAAATGGACTACCATGCTACCTTTCTACCTACCATTCTACCTACCATTCTACCTACAATTATAACTACCATTCTACCTACCATTATAACTACCATTCTACCTACCATTATAACTACCATTATACCTACCGTTATAACTACCATTATACCTACCATTATACCTACCATTATAACTACCATTATACCTACCATTATAACTACCATTATACCTACCATTATAACTACCATTATAACTACTTATTCTTGGCTTAGCTGGTGGCCAAACAAAGTAACTGGTTAAGAAGGGCCTTTGTCATTTAGGCAGACAAGAATAATGGTCCCAAGTAACGATGCGCAGGTCTTAAGTCAAGTACTCAAGTCAATGGTTAAGAAAAGTTTTGTTATATGATGCAGATGATCAAATCTGTATTTGTGGACAATGAAATCCACGTGGACAATGAAATCCACGTTTTGTGACTTGGGTCCACATCTCTGCATTGAGGTGACCAAGAACCCAAAAGTCACTCTAAACCAAACCAAAGTAACAGGCAAATGACATGCTGCCAAAATAAAACAATTAGGCCTAAATGCCAAGTGATTCATCCAGTAAAAACAATATACCGCTCATCATCTGGCTGGCAAATGCTATCCCTACAGTAAAGTAACATGGTAGGATCAACATGCTATTGGGATGCTTCTCAACGGCAAGGAATAGGAGACTGGTTGGGATGAGGAGAGTAATGAAGAGAGCAAAATACAGAAAAGTCCTTCAAGAAGCGCACAGGACCTCAAACTGGGCAAAGATATGTTAACATGACAACGACCCAAAGCACACAGCTGGCCCCACAGCCGAGAGTGACTTTAGAACAAGTATGTGTATATCCTTGAGCTGCCCAGATGAAGCCGAAATTCAAACACAATTGAAAATATATGGGGAAACCTGAAGATTGCCGTTCACTGTTGCTCCCCATCAAATCTGGGAAAAGGATCTACAAGGAATATTTGGGAAAATCACATGCATATATTTTTTCTAGAGAAGTACATGGATTTATTACACAATCATGGTGTTAGTGTCTTTCTGTTTTTAGAGTGTATGATATCTACTAATCTTGACAGCAAGACACTTATTGCTGCCTCCCGGAATTGTGTAGTTTGACATATCTGGTTTATGGGTATAATGGGCAGATTGATTAGATTTTGGTGAATTAATGTTTCCTCATCAGTCCGCTTGACATTCAGATGTATACATGAATGACTATAAAGTGTCTTTCAATGTGCCACTTTATTGGGATTATTCTAACCAGTTTCATAAAACGCACTCGATTGCAAGGACGATTTGTGGGGATTAAGTGGGGTGGGATTAGACTTCCCCCATCTTGTTCTTTGTGCTTTTACTCTCTCGCTCTGTGTGCCTTCCTCTAGTTTTTCTCCTTCCTTCTTTATTATTTGTATTTGTCTTTTCTTTCTCTCCACCATCTCTTCATCCTTCATTTGCCCTTTTCTTTCTATTCCTTCCATGTCACGTTTCATACCCCTTTCCAGACTCCCTTGGTCGCCGAGACGACACGTATCATAATCACAGCAGCTTCTCGCTGACTGGGAGCTTGTTGCCATGGATATGGGAGGTCGTTTCCGTGGAGATGGAACGACTCAGGACTGGCAGGGAAAAAAAATGGGTGTGACAGTCAGGAGGTTGGATGCCAGAAATAGAATTCTCTGACAGACTTACTCTCTGCTCTACCCCCCTGCAAGCCCACAGTCTTCAAGATGTATATCGTCACCCTTACTAGCATGGCCCTCCTAAAACATCCACAGCATGGCTGTAGATGGCTGCTGATTTCTCCTACACACAGCCAGCCGAGCAGCACCTTGTCCTTGCCTTTGTCCTAAACTATTACATTCCGTTGGGTTTCAAAGTTGTTATGGTAGGAGGGGATTGCACTTAGTGTAGTGCTTTTAGTAAACAAAATATATACAGAGCAATATTCTGTCATACCTTGAACTCATGCATCATACTCATACCTGACACATTAGGACATCAGTGGCTTTTGAATTAGCAGTTGGAGTTTGGATTCATTTTCAACAATGTTAATTTCGTTATGAGCAGTAAAATACAGGTTTATGTAATTTTTATTTTGACAGATCTCTTTATGTTTCTTTCTGATGATAGGAAAGAAAACATAATGGATTAACATAGATTATGATTGTAGATAAAAGTAGAAAAACTGTTATATAAGAATGATTTGCACCTAGCGTGAGTTTTGGTCGTCATAGCTGTAGCTAAATGTTTTTTGGTGAACACGAAAAGTAAAGATTTACAAGGGCATTTGGATATTTATCAGATTTTAGAGGGACCATATGTTTAGCATTTCATACTGTACTACTATCATAAACTATCATAACTATCATCTGCAGCTAATGTTTTAAGTAAATTTTTCAAGTGCCTAAACTATTGCCCTTTTAAACTTTTGCCCCGGTCAATCTATCAGTTGGCATTGACGTGTAGTTTCCTCCTACAGGCACTACGTCTCCCCCACTCTAAACCACCCTGGTGTAGCTCATACTATTCCGGTTCCGTACGTTAGGGGATGAGAAGACAACCAGTATCAATGTTTAAATTCAGTTTTGTAAACGTTACAGGCCGGGTTCTGCAACCCCTTTTTTCAAAAAAACGTGCACGCTGGGACGCTGCATAAAATGCAAAAAAAAAAAACAGAATGGAATGATGTGCAAATCATTTATCCCTATATTTATTTGAAAATAGTACAAAGTGTTATTGGCCGGCCAGTTTAGCACCCAGACTCTAATTACTACGAAACCATGCTATTGTAATATGCGTAGAAAGTGGTTTGGCATTGTCTTGCTGAAATAAGCCTGAAAAAGATGTTGTCTGGATTGCTGCATATGTTTCTTTAATAATGCCTTTACAGATGTGCAAGTCACCCATGCCATATGCAACAATGCACCCCCATACCATCACAGATTCTGTCTTTTGAACCATAGGCTGACAACAAGTCCATGATATCCCAAAATAATTTAACATTTCAGACCAGACCACAGGATAGTTTTCCACTTTACCTCAGTTCATCTCTTTGCATGGTAGAGTTTTGACTTGCATTTGTGGATGCAGCAACATACTATGTTCACTCACCATGGTTTTCGGAAGTGTTCCCAAGCCCATGAAGTGATTTCCACTACAAAATGATGTCTGTTTTTAATGCAGTGCCATCTGAGTGTCTGAAGCACACAGGCCATCTAATATTGCATTTCAGCCTTGTCCCTTGCTTACTGAGATTGCTCTGTTCGCTGAATAATTTAATGATATTATGTACCGTAGACGATAATATACCCAAACTCAAATGTATGCTGATAAATGTTATACTTAAATAGTTGTACTATTTGCCCACGCAGTCGGAATGGTGAACCCCTTCCCACCCTCATGCCTGACAGACCCATCCTCTCTGGAAGGATCTTGTGATACACAAACATGTAACCAAATTACCACTAGGTGTGATAATCCACCAGGTTGGGTTTTGGAGCATTACACACCTTCTGCCTTTTGTTGACTCTGTTTTCTTTCGAATTTTCCATCGAATATAGGGTTTAAATTATTTGCACATCATTGCATTCTGTTTTTATTTACATTTTGTGCAGCTTTCTGGGAAACAGGGTTTGTGCAAAATGCCTCTAAGTACATGATAAAGATTTTTTGCAGTGATCTGTTTTAATTTAATATGGCATTATTGGAATCTAAAATTGCTTCTATTAGCATCACATAGTCTCAGAAATTGACATGGGTTTTGTTTATGTTCAGCATTTTCTGTGCATATGACTAGTTTCACGTCATCCCGCTGTTCTGAACACCTTGCATAATGCACTTTTGTTATTCCCTCATACAGTACACTAGGAACAGTTTTTGGAAGGATTACATAATATAAATTCATTGATATTTCTTTATTTTTTCTGGGCCCCAGTCCTCATTAAGCTGGAGGTGGGATGGTGGCAGGGGAGTGGGGTGGGGGGGTGGGGGGGGGGCTGTCATCAGGGAATGAATAATCACCGCCTGCCTCTCACAGCAATTGCCAAGAGGGAGTGCTTCTAGTATCTATTCCTGAACTGGATCAGTTCCAGACACTGGAGTGAGCATTTGGACGGGGTGTTTATGTGAAGAAAGTGGCGGGGTGAGGATTCAGTTACGAATAGTGTAACGACTTTGTGGGGGATGCTGTGGTTTTTAACTGAATATGTCAACAGAGCATTGCCACACACCCTTCTCCAGGCTTTGATAGCACCCTAAAAAGGGCATCCATAGCATGGACACATCAGAGAGAAGGAACACAGTGTCCCCGACCGAGGGCATGAACGACCAGAACACAATAGACAAAAGAGCCAGCGGCTCCGGGGCCAAGAGCCAGAGATGCAGGGCCAGTGAAAGGAACAAGGGGGACAGATCGGAGGAGAAGGCCAGTGGGAATGCCTACAGTAGTGGGCATGGAGTGGGGTAGATTGGGAGGATCGTGGAACATTATGGATCACTGCATTATTACACTGTGGAGAAATGTAGAAGTAACAGGTGACGTTACATAGAGATCCATTCAAGTAGAATGGCAATGAAAACTCTCTTAAGCGCCACAGAGCTGCTTTCTTTTTTCTTTATCTCTATTTCTTGATCTGTCTCAATTTCCCTCACAGCTATCTCTCTCATTGGCTGTTTTTTTTCTCCATCTTTCTCGCTATTTCTCTTTCTGTCTCCCCTTATTTCCATCCCTTTCTGTCACCCTGTTTTTCAATATCTATCTCTACTCTTTCTTCACCTTTCTGGTTTCTGTGTTTCTACTTCAATGCCCAGCCGCCTGTCACTGAGGAGTCAGAGCTGGGGTTTATAGATGCCTGCGTATCAGCTTGCGTGAGCATCTGTGTGACGCAAATATTTTTGTGTTGCATGTGTTCGTGCGTGCGCTTTTGGTGGTGTGTGTGTGACGTACATCTGTTTGTTTTTGTGTGTGTGATGTGTGGTGTGGTGTGCGCATGACTGAGCTCACTGCTGTGAGGCGTGAGGCGAGAGTCTGCTCCAGCGAATGGGAATGCGTTCCGTCGAGTCACGTGACCACAGCTCCGTCGGGCTGTGATGTCAGAGAGGGGGAGAAATGGAGAGGGAGGGAGAGAGAAAGGGAGCAGCGTTCAGTTCAGCCTCAGAGCTTCATCTGATCTGTCGCGAGCGCAGACACGGCGAAAGACACGCAATTACTACTCCCCTGCGCGAACATAGATTGCACCCGCACAGACGCGCCCGCCGAACACAGTACAGTAACGGCCTTACCGCCAAGGGGACACTCATTCATTCAGCTGTCAACGCGGATAAAGGAGATCCATCAGCAGGGAAGAAAGCAGAGGGAGGAAGAGAGAGGTGATGATGTCTTCCCTCTCCAATCAGCAAGAGCAAGGTGTTGGTGGCCAGCGCTGCGAGTACAGCGAGTTAGACAAGGTGCCCTCTGCCTCGGTGACATCTCAGCGGGCCCCGCAGGGATGGGACTGGCAGAGGGATCAGCCGGGCGCACAGGGCTTCGGGGGCCGCCCGGGGGCCCCCAGGCTGACAGACGAGGACAAGCTGTCGGGCCTCCTCGACGGAGCTTCGCCGGGGTCGGGTTTCAAGGCGGAGTCGTCCGACCTCCATGTGCCCGGGAGGACGGCCGCCGGAGCCGGGCCACCGCTGGGTCTGGGCGGCTCCTCGCCCTCTCCGGCGTCCCCCGGGGGGCCGTTCCCGGCGGCGGGACAGGGGCAGAGGGCGGCAGCCGTGCAGAGTTTCCCCGCTACGCAGAAGACGGACAACTGCGTGTGGAACCCTTCCTTCTCGGGGCCGGCTCAGGTAGGCCTCAAGCCTTCGGCTCACACGCCTCCCGGAGTCACCGCGCCTCCGGCCCACTGCTGCGTCATCGGCGTGGTGAACGACAACTACTCTAAGAGCGGAGACTGCGCCGTGTCGGGATTCTCGGATGACAGCGACGAGGAGGCGGGGTCGAACAACGCTCGAGGAGGAGGTGCCGAGCAGCAACACAAAGCCGTGAGGCGCGCCATATCTGACTGCTCCCGCCTGTCCGTGCCAGGCGCCTCGGACTTCTCGCAGTACCAGGGGCAGCCGGGCGTGGACCGGACCTTCCCCGGCAGCAGCGTCACGGGCCCCAGGTCCCCACACTCCACCGTGCAGCGCTCCCTGACAGTGGGCGAGGAGAAAAACGGATCGCCCACACTGTCTCCCCTGTCTCCTTTGAGTCCTGTCAGGGCCCCGAACTCGCCGCCACCCAGGCGAGGTACTGGTAACGGAATGTCCCAGAGCCAAACCGAGAGCGTCCTGCTTCCGGTTCCCCTCAGTGGAAAAACCTTCGCCGGCGTCAATACCAAAAGCTCCACGGAGGGTAGGTGACCGACGTGACCCGAGGCCCTTTTCCCCTCATTGTCCGGAACAGCGCTCATTACCGCGCTCTGGCACGTCGCTCAGAAACACTGTTGACCCAGTTCGCTGGCCTCTTATTGGTGTCCACTGGTCTTTCTTTCACGTAAGGCTTTGATTTGGGAGTTTTAGTCTGTTTCCTGAATGTATAAATCAGAGAGAATTGAGAATATTTCGGGCTGTACCACTTGTTTGTTTCGTCGACCTCTGTGGTGTTACAGACCCAATGTGGGGAGAAATCTTTTTTATTAATACCGGATTAAAATGAAGGATTTGGGGATGTTCCCACTAGGATGATTTGCTTCTTGGGAAAAAAAGAGGTTGAAGTGCGCGAAGGGGTTAAAAGATTTTGCTAAAATTATTTGAGGGGAATTTTCAACATTTGTTTCGTGTCAACGCTGCATGAAGATTTTGTTTTGCCAAACATGTCTAAGCTACCTGAATACCATCGTTAAGGAAGGTTGTTCATTTCGTAATGAATAGTGGGCCAGTCAGGATGCTCTAAATGTCAGGATCTATGGCAATGCTGAGGTTCATTCACCCTCTCGTTTCAGACTGTTGTCAGTTATACATTACATCAAGCGCCACCAAATATAGCGCTAACAGGACGCTATGTAAAAAGGTTTGTAATCTGATTAATCGTTCAAACGCAGAACAGTCATCTCTGTTGGCACCGCGCAGGGAATGGGAACTCGTGGGCCTGCTTTCAGATTTCATTAATATACGTGAACACTCGCTTTCAGTACAAAGAGTCTGAAGCCTGAGGACGTTATGCTCACATAGCACAACACCCTATTGGAGTTATCTATCCACAACAGCTTGCGTATGGCCATGTATCTCACAGAAACCCTATCATGAAAAGGCTACATCTGCATGATGGTTGAACCAGCAACAGGAGGAGGTTCAGTGGAAATAGCAGACAGGGACCTTCTGCTCCGACAGAGGTTATTTCTACCACACGGATCAAGGTCACATGATCCCTCCGATTGTGTCTCTCGAAAGCAAGATGTTTTTCAAAGACACGCTTTGTGCACACGTTTACTAATGCTAGAGATTTGGCTGTATTCATCCTAACTTTGTGTTGTGTGTTTTTGTTTGCGTGGATGCAAGTGTGTGTGTGTCTGAGTGTGTGACATTAGGGGCCTTTAGTGAAATATTCCAAGCACATCCTGCTCATGCTCTAGTTTATGTGACACAGTGTGTACATCACTGGCCAGAAATACAGAACGGCCCGGTAATGTTCTGTATGACAGCTACTTTAACAATGTCTAAACATTGTTGGTCTCGTTTAGTCTTGATGGTTTTAGCGATGTTTTGATTGGCTTCAGGCTTGCTATACCGTTTCGATTCAAATGGTATCCAAATGACATCTACACAGTAACGTACAATCCATTTGCCCTCGCGCTCTTTTTAAATATTGACGCGCTTGTCAACTAATTGGTCCGAATTTGTCCTTGAAAAGCGGATTCTGCCACTGCGTCAGAAGGGCTTCTTTTGACCCAGCTTAATCTGACCCACATTTCCTCATTTCTTTGGCACATTGGTTTTCCTCTCTTGGCTTGTATCCTAAAAAACACCCTATTTTCAATGTGCACCCTGAATGAGTGCACTACGAAGGGAACCGGGTGCCATTTGGGACTCATTTCACTCTCTCTGTAGAGGTCACTGAGGCTGGGTTACATAAGGAGCCTATGCCAACAGGGATGTGTTCTGTCTGCCCTGCTGGGCCCTGGGCGCTGTGACTCTGTGTGGCCCGGCCCGGACTCCACGCCACTATGTCATGACTGGTCCCTCCTCCAGTCTTTTTCATTGCCACAATCAGAGGAACTTACATAAGTAGTAAGGGATAAGTGCCTTGCTTGAGGGCACAGTGACAGCCTTAATACCCCCTGGATTCTAACTGGCGGCTTTTCAAGAACTGGCCAATTGCTTCTAACCCCTAGGTTTTTCGGCCTCCATATCACTTATCAAAGGACTGACATTTAATATGACATTTACAGTACCTATTTAAATGTCAGCAACATATACATTGTTCATCTACAATGGTGGAATTCTTTGAATTTGTAGTTGCATTTATATTTTCAGCATGTATTACTTAAGTTATTGCAATGTATTCTAGCTAAAGACTGTCTTTATTTGGGGTTCAGTTAATAACTCATGCAATTTGTCAGTGAAAGGCAGTATGATTGGCCTAGTGAGAGCAATGTAAAACCATTGATGGTTTCAGGCCCTTCATCCTTTTCATGACAAACACGCTCTTTAGTACATTTGCCTCACAAATGTTGGTCATTTAGTAATGTGGTGTTGTGTGTTGTAAAAATCCATGAATCATGTTATCAGCTTGACTGTTAAAGCACTTCTCCATATTATTGTTGGCTTCTGTCCACTTTTAATCCATGAACCATACAAGTTAAGGGAGAATCATTTCATTATTAACATCAATCAATCAAATGTGTTTATAAAGCCCTTTTTACATAACCAGTTGTCACAAAGTGCTGGAGGTCCTGGACAGGGCCTGACAGGCAAGAAGAACATAAATCCAAGATGTTGACCTTCCATAATTCTTACATGTTTTTCAAAATATTTGTCAGCATATTTTTATTAGACCAAACCTCAACGACATCCCCTCTACTCTCTGGCAGTCTTCCAACTGACCTAAGTGTATTCTAAGTGTATTCCATGTCCCACCTATATGGTCTGGTATAGTAACCCCTCTTGAGTTCCTGGCTACACACACACACTTATTGGGCTGTCTGTACCGCTGAATAATAGATACCAGATGTTTGTTATCCAGATGTTTGCTATAAGGTATCTCATATAGCACAAGACAGTGAAGTACCATTCCTCTGTGTTGTTTTATTTAACAAGCGTATGTAACTACAACATACATATTATCAGGAAAGAAAGAGATGCCTTCTAACAATAATATGTTCCAACCTATTTTCCATGGGTCTATTAATAGAGCCTCCTATCAGGAGGTATGGATAAGGTGTGTGGGGCCCATCGGTAATGGGCCAATCCCCTTGTCCTATCTATTGTCCTTTGTTCAGAGTTAGTCAGCACTCATGTGTTGTGTTCAGTTTCTCGTGCCCATAATCTGACAATATGAAATGGAAATAATCCCTACTGACTGTAAAGTCTCTACGGCACTTTCAAAGGTTTCTTTATATGGGTTTGATCCTCAGAACAATTCTGGTATTTTCTTAGTGACAGATTGTGTCTTTGCTAAACATGTTTCTGTTTTCATCACTCTACAGTGAAAGCAGAAAATAAGGAGAAACAAGAGAAAGCTGATTTAAAGATGGGGGACTTTGGGAAGAGTGAGAAAGTCAACAATGTGGACAAGTCAGAGAAGATCCTCAAAGACGAAGAGAAGTTTGATAAGACGGAGAAAAATCTAACAAACGAAAAAGTTGACAAGCCTGAGAAGACGAACAAGGATGAGAAAATGGAGAAGAAAGGAAACGGGGAGAAAACGGACATGGTCAAAGCAGAGAAGAATGAGAATTCTGGGAAAGGTACGGTAAAATCTCCCACAAACAATGGAACCAAGCAGGACTTCCACAGCACAGACAATAAAGCCAAGGTAGGTCTGGGAAATTCAACCGGTAGAATAACACTACCATTTATTTTGGAGCGAGCTGCTTCTGCATCTGTCACTGCCATCTCTTGTTAGCGGTTGCGAGCGTGGGTGTGAATGTGCACTTGTGTGTGTGTGAGCGCACGTGCTGACTTGCAATTTGTTTTGCAGTGTTGTCAAATATTGAGCCTCGTGCCAGAGCTTGTTGTTCCGTTGCTCCTTTTGATTTTGCTTTGTGGTTTTGTAGTGAACGCTGGGGCCTCTGCTTCTTCACTATGCTGTCATCGTCATCTTTTTTGCTTTTCGGTTTCTCCTTTCTTTCTCCTTTGTCGTGTGACGTTTTGGAACAGCCTGCTGTTGGGTCAACCAAACCAAACTCAGCCAAAACACGACCCTCCTCTCTGACCACTGGGGAGGCAGCTTGCCCCCCAAAACGTCCCTCCCCCACCTCGGCAAATAAAAAAAGCCCTGTTACCAAGGCAACCACTCCCACTGCTGGTTCCAAGCGGCCAAGTGCCGCTGCCGGCCGAACCCCTCCGGCCACCAGGTCCAAGGTGAGTGCTCTCTCCCTTTTCCTGGGCGTCCGCTCACTGGCCTTCCCCCATTTTGGTCAACATCCTGTCCTCGCTCCCTTGTTTTGGCTCTGCAGTGAATGTCCAGTGTCCCAGTCACTCCCCTCACTGTCCGGCTCTCCACCATGTACTGTAGACCAACTGGATTGGCCATCAGCTCCCTGAGAACCACAGCATTCATCTCTCTCCTGTTTCCAATCTTCCCTCGAATTTCTTAATCAATATCCATTTTGTTTATTTGTATCAAACGCAACTGTATCTTTTCCTCTAGCCCATTTCCTCCCTCCGCCAGCCCTCTCTTTGTCCAAGTGCTCTCTTCCACAAGCTTCCTTTCTCTGATTTCCTACTTACTTCCTCAGACTCCAGAAAATGGCACCTCCGACCGACGTCCCCCAGGGACAAAGGCCAACGGTGTGTCCAACAAGACCGGTTCCTCCGCCGCCACTAAACCTGCTGGCCCGCGGCCCTCGGCTAGTGCTCCCTCCCTGCGCCGTAACACAGGTCACCGCAATGCTGTGTAGCTTTCGGCCATTTCATACTCAATGTTGCCGATATTCAAAATCGGGGTTCTTCGGTCCCTTGCCAAATGAATACATTTTCAACCCTCCCATTCCAGTGGACTAACACTGTTTCATGTCCTGTACTCTCCAGTTCCGAAGACTGATACCGTGCCGGGCGACGTGAAGAAGCCCAGCACATTGAAGACAACGCCAGGTGACGACCCACTTACATCATGTATTTCGGTGCACAACTTGAAATAGCTTGGAGAGAAATGTGCTTGTTGTAATGGTAAAGACATGGCGGCATTGTAATCTCTGCTGACGGTGTCATGATGACTGCACACAGAGAAAAACACGAGAGGAAACCCGGGCTAAGAAACAGAGATGGATGCAGAAGGAAACTGGAACATAGTTTAAATGCTAGCGCCAGTTCTTAAAAACACTGGAGCATAAGGCCTGCCATGTCCTCCTCTGAGATGTTAAATTAGTCAGACAATCTTGCTGACACATTATTTGAGAAAAATATATATTGCCCGAGCCCATAGTGTTTAGTTTTTCAGATGTTGACTGTCTGGATATCAGATGTAATTAAATGCATAACAATAGAAGTAATAAAATACTGCCTTTAAAATAGCCATATAGGTTAAAATGTCATTGATGAGTGTCACGGAAACACAATAGTGACACAGTGTTTTTAAGAAATATCTTGCTCTGGGTCAATAAGTAAACCATTGGCTCATTCATCTTTTGAGTATGAAGAAATCAAGCGGTAACCTGAAGTTAAGTCCTGTATGTTGGTTGTGATCAAGCTGTTATCTTCATGCCTATTTTTCATAGAGAATCATTTACTTCATTTTTTCAATAAAAATAACAACACATAGCCACCCATAGACCACCCATGAATTTCTAAAGACCACCCATAGACCACCCACCTATCCCTATCGACCACCCACGTATTCCAATAGACCTCCCATAGACTGACTACACATGTATCTCTATAGACCACCCACTTATCTCTATAGACCACCAATAAACCACCCACTTATCCCTATTTACCACCTATAGACCACCCACTTATTTCTATTGACCACCCACTTATCTCTATTGACCACCCACTTATCCCTATTCACCACATATAGACCACCCTCTTATCTCTATTGACCACCCACTTATCCCTATTTACCACATATTGACCACCCTCTTATCTCTATTGACCACCCAGGTATCCCTATCAACCACCCATAGACCACCCGCATATCTCTATAGACCACCACGGACCACCCACTTATCTCTATAGACCACCCATCTCACCTAGCCATCTTGGTCTGCTCCAGTCCTGGATGATTATTTTTTGGTGGCAAATGTCCATCCTCTCTCTGCCTCTGCCCCAGCCAAGCCCAGGGTACCTCGCACCTCCTCCACGGCTCCCAGCACTCCCGCCACCAACGGGGAGCAGCCTCGCAGGCGCATCACCAAGCCCCCAGTGCCCAAACAGACCCCCCTGGAGCGGAAGCCGCCTGTACCCAAAGCTCCTCGGGCTCCCCGGCCCATCAACGCACCTCTGCCGGACCTGAAGAACGTTCGCTCCAAGATCGGCTCCACGGACAACATGAAGTACCAGCCTACCGGCGGCAAGGTGCGTTTACGGGGCTGGATGGAGATCTACATCAAAGGGCTCCTTTTCAGAAGGCCTACACAACACATGCACTTTATTTTGTTAACAGAATAAACATGTGCTTAATGATGTCAACCAATACGCTCCCAGTCAACGTCATTCACATTTCAAATGATTAAACCTCCTCACATGTCCATCGCTCCGATATACCATGGCCATATACCACCTCATTAGTCACATGTCCATCGCTCCGATATACCATGGCCATATACCACCTCATTAGTCACATGTCCATCGCTCCGATATACCATGGCCATATACCACCTCATTAGTCACATGTCCATCGCTCCGATATACCATGGCCATATACCACCTCATTAGTCACATGTCCAACCCTCCGATATACCATGGCCATATACCACCTCATTAGTCATAGGTCATGATTGGGGGATACTGTAGGGAATAGGGTCACAATGCATGCTACACTAAGTTACGACAGTTTCCATCCACATGGTTATGACAGTGTCCAGTCACATAAGTTATGACAGTGTCCATCCACACGGTTATGACCGTGTCCAGTCACATAGGTTATGACAGTGTCCATCCACATAGGTTATGACAGAGTAAAGTCACATAAGTTATGACAGTGTCCATCCACACGGTTATGACCGTGTCCAGTCACATAGGTTATGACAGTGTCCATCCACATAGGTTATGACAGAGTAAAGTCACATAAGTTATGACAGTGTCCATCCACACGGTTATGACCGTGTCCAGTCACATAGGTTATGAGAGTTTCCATCCACATTGGTTATGACAGAGTCCAGTCACATAGGCTATGACAGTTCCCATCCACATCGGTTATGACAGAGTACGGTCACATAGTTTATGACAGTTTCCATCCACATAGGTTATGACAGAGTCCAGTCACATAGGTTATGACAGAGTCCGGTCACATAGGAAAATGACCGTGTCCATCCACAGTGTACCACCACATGCACTGACATTGGTTGGGCCCTGACTGGTGGTACTGACCCAGGGCCCAGGGCGGCCCTGTCTCCTGGTACTGACCCAGGGTGGTTGTCTCCCTTCAGGTCTCCTCGGCGGGGGCTTCCCAATCCAAAGACGGCCAGGGCAAAGTGAGTCCCTACCATCGCCATGAACACGCACCCCTCTCTCATTGTCACCCGTGTCCTCCGCCACTCTCTCCATAACCCACGGAAGGAAATACCATCGGCTGCCCATATGTCTCCGTTGACGATTCTAATGCTTCCCTATCACACAAACACTCAGGAATACCCTCGCGTCGCGCTGTCCCCGCAAGCACCCCAATGCACTCACGCCTCCTCACATCTCCAACCCTCTCCTTGGGGTCCAACCCGTTGCCGTCAGCTGTAGCACGTGCAATGGTTGTGGACAGTATGCGTAAGTGTCAGGCAGGAAACACCCAGGCAGGACGACGACCTTGTCATCGTCCACATTACCTCTACAGCCATGACAAAGCCCAACGGAGAAATGTTCTTCACCACAGAGTAACACTGCGGCCCTCATTGTCCTGGCCTGGACCTGCCATCTGGCTGACGTTTCAAAGCGCTGAGGTGTATGGGGGAACCCCAGGTGGCTTTGGGTTTGTGATGTAACCAATAACTCTGGTTTTATTCAACGTCCTTGCAACAGTATGATTATTATAACGTTAACAAAAGCTATACAGAAAAGAGACCCCGATCCTTGCACTGTCCTCCCTGGCAGATCAGATCTGGCAATATCAGAGCCGCCTCTGGATGCCCAGCACCTGGGAGTTTGGTTCTACAGCACATGAGCTGGAGGCAGTGGAAGCAGGGATTGAGAAATTACAGACCTTGGCTGTGGCCGTGTGTTTGAGAAGGGTGACTCAGCCTGCCTGCGCTATTGCCTGCGTCACAGAGCCACAAATGAAACTAACCAGCAGGCAACCGCAGTACACACTGCAAAAAAAAAGACTGAGAAAAGAGACAAGTGCTGTTCATTCCAGGCGTTTGATCAGCAGCTCTTTTGCAGGTTGATATCTGTTTGTGTGTGTGTGTGTGTTTACGGTCTGCTATTTTTGGGGGGGACTGACAGTTCCCACAAGAACAGTAAAACAAGAGAAATGTGACCTTGTGGTGACATTTCACCTGCCCCAAAAAGGGAAACGGCTATTTCCATTTTCTGGGTTAGGTTTGTGCTAAAAAAGGAGGATTTAGGAGTAAGGTTCATGGTTACATTGTTGGGGGTAAAGGGTTATGGTCAAGGTAAAAAAATAAAATAAAGTTGATTTAGACAAAGCCTCCACAAGAAAAAGGATTCCTAAAATGTGTGTGTGGATACTTTTGGTTTGGAAAAAAAACACGCAGCGTCTTTACCTTCAACCACATCCACCGTGAAACGGACGAGAATTGAGTTCATTTGCATGAAACCTTTGCCGTCTGACCAGCCAGAACGTTGCGTGACTGACTTCAATTACTACTGTGTGTAAGAATGGCTTAACCGCATACCGCTTGAGACTGCTTTCACCTTTCATCCTGGCACCATCCCCTCACTCATTGTAGACACGCCTAGTGACCCACTCCCTCTGCTACTCTGCTGTTTTGTAGGTTATGATAGTCCACAAAAAACTGGACTTCAGCCACATCACCTCCCGCTGTGGTTCCAAGGATAATATCAAGCATGTCCCTGGTGGAGGGAATGTAAGTACAACCCGCGGTTCAACCGTGGTTCTCCCCGATGCCCTGGGTTCCCCGCATCTCACTGACATGCCGGACTGAACGGAAGTCCTACCCATCTGAAATTGAACCGCGTTCTAGTCACCCTAAGGTTCTGGTCGGCCGCAATAGTCGGCCCCCCTCGGATATAATGTTGAGTCTAATCACTGTGCTGTTTGTGCTGCCTCATCCAACTAACCCATCCCAGAGATTAGTCTTCTGCCTGCCTCCATCTCACCAGCACTGCAACAAGCGTTAGCTCTCCTTATTTAGTGACAGAGCAATCGGTTTAAATGGATACGGCTTTCTCCATCTCGTGCTGTCCACTTTGTGGGTGAGAGGGTGACTCGATAAAGCGGTGTTGTGAGAATTTCAGAGTGGGTTCCGTCTCACGTTTGCCGCGTATGCATTTCTCTTGTTTGCTTGTGTCCTTTCAGGTCCAGATTCAACATAAGAAGTTGGACATGAGCAAAGTGACATCTAAGTGTGGCTCTAAAGACAACATCAAGCACAAACCAGGTAAGACCTTTTAGGATTTAGTGAAGGATGTTTATGTCCCAAACAGAAACCTAATATACAGTTAAATGGGGCCTGGTGAAAAACACTGCACTGCATAGGGAATAGGGTTACATTAGGGAAGCATCCAAATGAACTCCTTACACCAGTTGTGACTCATGTTTGTCTACTACAGGAGGAGGAGAAGTGAAGATCGACACTAATAGCAATGGTAATGGCAAGTCCAAGTCCAAAGTTGGGTCCATGGACAATATTGGCCTTGAAGCAGCGGATGGGAAAAACAAGGTATGGTGATCACTCTCATTGTCCCATGTTTACCAGGATGAGGTCAACTATTGTATTTAAATACATTGCGGATGAGGCTGAGGTTGTGGTGGTGGAAACATCAGATTTTTTCACTCTTTCAATAAAAAGCCGTTTAAACATGCCTTTAAGTTGTTAGGCCACTAGATGGCATCACAATTACCCAGCCTACCGCTTCATAGAAACACAGAAGAAAGTATACGAAAGATAATCAGGCCTATGGGAATTTATACACCGTGTATCTAGGCTGAAGGTATGAAGGAGAAAGCAGAAGGGAAAATGCCTCCCCCTGGTGGAGCTGTGACCACAGAAGCAGGAAGTATGTCTAAGGAGAACGGGCATAAGGAGACCTTGCCTAACCCTAATCCCTTTGGGGGTGACGGGCTGCGGGACCCGATCGCCGTGGACAAACGCATCCCTGAGACAAGTAGGTTCCCCTTGCTTCAACAAAGACCCTGTATTGTTTTATTAACCTCTCTTTCACAGTCATGTAGTGCATTAGCACTGAGGTTACTTCAATTACCTTTGACCACACAATCACTGAGTTTCAATTAATTATTTGTTTTAAGCCCTGATTACGGGAGATGACAAATACTAGATGCAGTTTTTTTCAATTAGAGTTAACTTTATCACTCCTTCTGTCCTCAATCACTGTCTATCACTCCTTCTGTCTTCAATCACTGTCTATCACTTCTTCTTTCCTCAATCACTGTCTATTACTCCTTCTGTTTGTATAACCTCTATGTCTTTCCCTCTGTCTCTATAACTACCTTTCTCTATCCGTCCCTCTGTCTCTACAACTACCTCTCTGTCCGTCCCTCTGTCTCTATAACTACCTCTCTGTCCGTCCCTCTGTCTCTATAACTACCTCTCTGTCCGTCCCTCTGTCTCTATAACTACCTCTCTGTCCGTCCCTCTGTCTCTATAACTACCTCTATGTCTTTCCCTCTGTCTCTATAACTACCTCTATGTCTTTCCCTCTGTCTCTATAACTAC